>JAVXUM010000036.1:22138377-22169444 GCA_035590655.1 Pouteria glomerata
TCCCTAGGAATCCTATCATAAGCCTTCTCCAAATCAATGAACACCATATGTAAATCCTTTTGACATTCTCTAAAATGCAGAGTTACTTTTCTAGATATACTTTGGTTAATTTTTTGAAAGAAAAATCTGATACTTTTCAATCCTTTAAGTCTTTGTGTAACAAACTTCAAAATGAAAAAAGTGTTGTGATTAGTAGAGTTATTAGACTTAGGAGTGGTCATGGAAAGGAATTTGAGGATGCTAAATTTTCTAATTTTTGTGATGAAAAAGGTATTTTACATGAATTTTCTGCTCCTAAAACACCTTAACAAGATGGAGTTGTTGAAAGGAAAAATAGGGTACTTCAGGAAATGACACGTGTCATGTTACATGGTAAGAGTTTACCGTTAAAATTCTGGGCTGAGGCCTTGAACATAGCTTGCTATTTTAGCAACAAAGTTTTTGTGAGAAGAGGAACAAGAGTCACATCTTATGAAATCTAGAATGGTAAGAAACTTAATGTCTCTTATTTTCATGTCTTTGGAAGCAAGTACTACATTTATTGAGATAGAGAATCCCTTGGTAAATTTGATGCACGATGTGATGAAGGAATCTTTCTTGGATATTCCATTAATAGTAGAGCATATAGAGTACATAACTTGAAACATTCAACTATTATGGAATCTATTAATGTAGTAGTTGATGATGATCCTTTAAATGTTTCTTGCAGGATAAATTTATCCGATGAAGAGTCGGTATTTTCCATGTACCCACATGAAGAATCAATGAATGAGGCTCCACACAAATTGAAAGGAAGTGAGGTTGAGCATGTGGATGATGATCATGACCATGGAGAGTTGGAGGTAGAAATAGAAAATCAGCATCCTACACTTAATCCTTCTTCTCGGGTAAAGCTTAATCATCCTGTTTGACAAGTAATTGGTGAGGTAACAGTTCCTATGAAAACTAGGAGACAAATCCAAAATGAGGTGAATTACCTGTGTTACACTTCATGCATCGAACCAAAAAATGTTAAGGAAGCTCTTCTTGATTCACATTGGATAAATGCAATGCATGAGGAACTTGAACAATTTTCTAGAAATGATGTTTGGGAACTTGTGCCGAGACCTAGTGATGTTAATGTGATAGGTACCAAGTGGATTTTTAAAAACAAAAATAATGAATTTGGTACTACTATTCGAAACAAAGCTAGACTTGTTGTACAAGGCTACACTTAAATTGAAGGTGTGGATTTTGAAGAGACATTTGCCCCAGTAGCTAGATTAGAGTCCATTCGCATTTTACTTGCAATCTCATGCTACTTGGGGTTCAAATTGTTTCAAATGGATGTTAAAAGTGCCTTCTTGAACGGGGTTATTCAAGAGGAAGTGTTTGTTGACCAACCTAAGGGATTTGTTGATCCTAAGTTCCCAAATCTTGTTTTTCATTTGAAAAAGGCACTATATGGGTTGAAACAAGCTCCTAGAGCTTGGTATGAGAGACTCACCAAGTTCTTAGTAGAGTCCAAGTTCACACGGGATAGTGTGGACAAGACTTTGTTCATTCTTAGGGAGTCTAAGCACATTACCATTGCACAAATATATGTGGATGACATTGTTTTTGGATCGACCTCTCAAAAATATGCCTTAAAATTTGCTGAGCTCATGAAGAGTCAATTTGAAATGAGCATGATGGGGGCACTGAATTTCTTTTTGGGGTTGCAAGTGAAACAAACAACAGGGGGTATCTTCATTTCTCAATCCAAGTATGCTAGGGACTTTATTAATAAGTTTGGTCTATCTCACACTAAGCATGCTAAGACTCCCATGGGCACTAGTACCAAATTGAGCAAAGATATCTCCGGAAAGGATGTTGACCAGACATTATACCGTAGCATAATTGGGAGTCTCTTGTACCTAACTGCTAGTCGTCCTGACATAGCATTTAGTGTTGGTATATGTGCTAGGTACCAGTCTTGTTCCAAAGAATCACATTTGATTGTTGTTAAGAGAATCATTCGCTATGTGCATGGAACGCTTGATTATGGTATTTGGTTCTCTAATGGTTCTTCTACAGAGATTACTTGTTTTTCAGATGCAGACTGGGCAGGCTGTTGTGATGATCGTAAGACCACATCAGTAGGATGCTTTTACGTTGGGAGCAATTTGGTGGCGTGGCATAGCAAGAAACAAAATTCGATCTCTCTTTCAACAGCTGAAGCCGAGTACATTGCAGCTGGGAGCTGTTGTGCTCAAGCTTTGTGGATGAAGCAAATGCTTTTGGATTATGGAATTGAGCAAGGTACTATGTCATTGTTCTGTGATAATTTGAGTGCAATCAACATTTCCAAAAATCCTGTGCAACACTCTCGCACAAAACACATTGACATAAGACATCATTTCATTAGACCTTGTAGAGAGACAAATTTTGAGTTTGGAACACATTCCCACAAATGAGCAACTTGCTGATATCTTTACAAAACCCCTAGAAGCTTCTAGGTTTGAATATTTACGTTCATCTCTAGGAGTTATACTTCTTGAGTAGTATTGGTTCAAGGGAATATGAATAAAGAGTCTTACAATTTTTTCTATGGAGTTGGTTGTGTAAGCAAGATCATTTTGTGTTCTTTTTAAGTTTTGAAATTCTTGAATAAGTAGGAGGATGCTAGACATTGATATGTGTCATTATTTGACTTCTTGGTCATTGTCTGATATTTGAGAAATTCTTTATGGTTCACAGCTCCTCGAGATTGCAGTGAAGATGTTTTATTGAAGAAATATTGTTTTTGGTCTTTAACTTGACTAGTATCGAACACATAGTCAATTTTTGAGGGTACCTTTCTCGAATTACTAATGCAATAACTATAATGGATTGACCTAAACTTGATTTGCCCACATGTGGTCATTCCAATTCATGAATGGAAGTTGTGAAGATGCTGGTCACCTGCTTCAATTTAGTGATGAAAAGGGTTATCACTTTGGTTAAAAAAAAAAAAAAAAAAAATGAAGGAAAATAAATAACCAAAACAAAGTGTATGAAAATCATCATCACATTGCACATGTTATAACCTCATCCATAATGGAGAGATAAGGTTGAATTTGTTCAAAATTCTATACTGTTATGAAAAATCAAATCTGTGTTGGGCAATTGAGTGGTTTGACTTCCATAAAGACATTGACTAGTCTATTTGAATGTGGAACTACAGCAGAAACTATGTCCCGAGATATTGGTTGAATAAAGATTGGAAAACATTGGTTAATTCAAGATCACATTAAACGTTCTACTCTTTTAGCTGTGCACCTTTTAAAGTATTTTTCAAGGATTGGACACTGTATCATTGCAGTTTTATAGTCACACATATCACATTCTTGTAGTCTCTGAAAATTTGGTATTTTGAAACTTGAATGACACTTCTTGAACATGCTTGTCATGAAAATTTTCATAGACTTAATTGTTTGATTTTAAGAATAATATTTCCATGTCTCAACACTATTTTTGAAGTCATCTCTAGGTGGAAATTCTTTGAATTAATTTGCAGCACAAATTCTGTTAAGTATATTGACCAGGTCTGCTTTGTCTCTCGAGCTGGTCTTGCTCGCAAGCTTCTGCTTTCATGCTCGCGAAGCCCACATTCACTTAGGCTTTTGTGTCTATTCATTTATTCATCTGTGTGTTAACAGCTTATTTTAATTTTAAAAAAAAAAAAAAAATTTACTGTCATTTTTTTTATACTAATGTTACTTTGTTTTGATTAGTGATTGGTTAAGGCATGAATTGTGCAGTGGAGTGGAATGTCTATTGAGATTCCTCCACTACTCGTTTGGCACTGTTGTACTGGTCTGACAGACTTTTTTTTTGCAGCAAAATATAGAGTAGTGGGGTGTATATCTACTCTATTTTGGCTATGAGGTACAAATTTGCCATAATTTCATAGGATGATGACATATGTGCATTAATGACAAGTGGCATTATTTTTGTATTAATTGTTGTGCATAGGGTTTTCATATAATAATTCAGTATTAAATGTTGTGCAAGTAATATATACATTAATGAGGGATCTTGTTTTTAATGGTCAGATCAATGTGTTCATTAATGCCTGAATTGAAGTTAGCCGCCAATATCACTTGAAAAGTCACAGTGTTAATTCATTATATGTGTGAGGATTTATTCTGGTGGCTGCATTAAATGCTTAATTGGTGTCTTTCGGGTTTAATCCATCGAGTCACTTTTGAGAAACCCTTCATCATTTTCTGTATTAATTTTCTCTGCATTAAATCCTTAGCAAACTTTTTGGTTGATGTCTCATGGTGTTCTTTTCGGTTGAACTTTATTTGTGACCTTTGGTTTTTGTCCTCTTAATAATTAAGGCAGGGTTTCTTCTCTCACTTCTATCACAAATCCTCGGTTACCTTCTCTCTCTTTCTCAAAATCTCTCAGTCGAGTGATTCCCTTTCAAAAAATCCTAATCCTTTCATCTTCTTCAAACCCTAGCCTTCTGTTCTTCACCATGGTCAAAACCAAAGGGGTCCAGTCTGCTTCAACAAAGAAGAAAGTCACTGTGGGAAAGAAAAATTCTTCTCTGAAGAGCAAGGGTGAAAAATCGAAAAGCAGCAATTCACAAAAGAAGAAGATTCCATATCCTCAGCGCACCTCCCTCCACAATCCATTTGCACGGTTCGAGTCCTCTCAAGGGCCATCTTCACCTATGGCTGTGTCCTCTGATTCTGCCTCTCCACCTCCTCAAGACAGAGATCATGTCTCTACCCCCAGAGTTCAGAGGGAACCCACACCTGATGAAACCCCTGTGCTGCCTTCAACCCATGATGCTCCTAATGTAACAGAGTAGTCTTCTCAGCCATTGTCTGGTAATTTCTTGTCCGGTCGTACATCTTTGAATGACTCTTGCTTTTCTCGTTGCCCTATTCATCTTGAGCAACAGGTAGAATTTTCACATTTTACTACTGAGTTCGCCTTTATTCGAGACATTTTTGAAACCTGTGGGTGGGTCAGTATTGGGAAAATAGTGGGTAGTGCTTTTGTTGAACTCATTAGGAAATTTTACACAAATTTTCACAAAATATCTCTTGAAGAGAGATGTTTTGATACCCTCGTTCGTGGTGTGTCGATTAATATCACTGTTGATGATATCGGGCTATTCTTAAAGTTTCTCGAACACTCAACCCCTCTTACCCTAATGTTGATTGGACTTCTCACCCTCCTTTGAATGACCTGGTTGTGCCAATGCGGGATAATCCTTATCCTTGGTTTCCTGGCATGTTGTTTCGCCAGAGTGATTTATCCGTTCCCTTTCGCATTTTGAATCTCATTTGTGATTCTCTGCTCACTCCCACCGCTAGATCCTCCGAAATTTCTGAAGAAAAAATAAAATTTTTACACTATCTCAGTACTGGAATTTCTATTGACCTTCCATCTCTCATTTTCCAGTCTATGGTTTCTGCCCACAACCAGAGAAATTCTCGGTTGTGTCTTCCATATGGCATTTTCATCACCAATTTTTTAAGAGAAAAGTATGCCTCTGTCAAACGTTCAAATGAGACCTCTCTTTTCCCTGACTCTCCCATAAATCGTACCACCATTCGGAGAACCATTGCTTAAAAACAACCACTTCACTCTGCCTTCCGTTATTCCTCCTCCAGGGTCTGCTTTTTCGACCGGTCCTTCCTCATCTACTGCAGCTGCAGTTGAACCATCACCTCTAACCTCTCACTCTCGTGGCTTAAGCAGTGACCCTCGTGCTCAGACCGATGCCCTATCCGTTGTGGTTTATACGTTGACCTCTTTCACTGAACGTCTGACTAGACTAGAGAGAGGTATTCGAGAAAGTCAGACTTCTACCATTACTCGCCTTCAAAAGCTTTAAGACACTGTTCAAACACATGTTGAGTCTATTCAGCTATATCTTTTGGAGCCACTTCAACCTGCTGCCAAGTCTGCTGATAAGGTTGCCAAACAAGTGGACAATATACTCTCCTTGGTCATGGACCTGATTAATCCATCTTAGACCAAACTTGATAGCCTCTCCTCATAGGTTCAACATCTTTCAGCTGATGTTGGCGATGTGAATGGGACTTTTCTTCGTCTGGAACAGCTGTTTAGCAGGACTGCACGTCGATAGATTCATCTTTCTGTTTATCTGCTTTGAGTTCATCATATTTGGCTCTTGTTTTTGCCAATTTCTCATGTATTGAACTTCATATTCTCTTGCCAATTTACTTGCTGTCCTTCACTACTGTTCTTCATTGATTGATGTTCTTCGTTACTGTTTTTTTTCTTTGTCAATTCCTCCCAAAAAAGGGGAGATAGGTCACACATTGAGGGGGAGCTGATTTGATTTATTGATTGCTTGATGGTTTAACAAACTTTGTGACATTTTCATATACTTCTTGTAAACAGGATTGGCAGGTCACACATTGAGGGGGAGCTGATTTGATTTATTGATTGCTTGATGGTTTAACAAACTTTGTGACATTTCATGTACTTCTTGTAATTTGGGTTTTGGGTGTTAGTTTTGTGTCGGAATTGCCAAAGGGGGAGATTGTTACTGTTAGTGTATTGGCAATTCCTTTGCATGTATTTTGTACTTTGAAAATGTCACAAGTTTGTAGATATGGGTCACAAATACAAGCCAAAGTGTGTGAGTGATCCATGGATAAAGTTGGGAAAAAAACTACCGTGGGTAAGTGATGGCTTATGCTAAACAGTGTTTGGACAGCTTAGTTCAAGAGCATGAGAAAGGCAGTTCGCGCCCGCGAGCTTCCCTTTTCACCTGGATCATTTTGGATTTTGTCCAGAATACATTCAGGTGTCTTGCAAGCATGAGCAGGGAAGCTCTTGCCCAAGAGCTGCCCTCTGGCTGTCGCGCAAAATTTTTCAAAGTTTTCCAAATGTCATATTTACCCTTATTCTTTGATATAAAAAGTAAAAATCTTTTCCCAACCCTAAGCTTTTTGCGCCGTAAAGCTGAAACACTAAATATAGCAAAACGTTGTGAGAATGACGTGGGGACTTGGATTCCTCCATGCTAAGGTTGTTCCTTTCATCTTTGGCATCAATCCTACATCATCAAGCTCAGATCTATGACTGGGAATTAGATTGGGGAGTTGACCCTTCAAGGATTGAAGGAAAATTTCTTCACGGGTTGAGGTGAGTTGTGGGTTGTCTAGCAAACAAGGGTAGGAAGTGTAGAAAACAAGTAGATCAAGGGGTTTTGATTGAGAAAACTTGTAATACTCTTTGATGGGAACCTTGTAACCTCATTTTATTTTGTGAAGATTTCCAGTCTGATCCGCTTAAGGATTTGGGGTTATTTTCTTCTTAGAGTTCTAAGAAGTTTTTACCCTTGTTAACAAATCCTTGTGTATTTGTTGTGGATGATGTTGGTATGTTACTTGTTTGGTTGGTTGAGCTCTAGTCCTTCATTTTTTATTTGGCTGGTATAAATCATTTGAATACATTGTTTTGGAACCTTCAATTTTAATTTGATAGATTCAAGATAATATGATTGGAAAAGATTGATATTATTTTTTAGATATTTTTACATAATTTGGATGAAGAAATAAAGGAATTTCAAAGTCTAGAGTAATGGAAATTAATGATAGATAAAGACTTCAACTAGAAAGTTAACTCAGATGAACAGATAAATCAGACACATGTTGGTATTTTGATGATATCTAAAGATTTAACAATTTAATTTTCATGAAATTTTAATATTGTAAACTAGACTTCCATATCTACAATTTTACTGAAGGAAAATTTTTGTGGATCCAAAGTTAAGATGTCCAAACATGAGCTGAAAGATTAGTCATTACAAAAGAGATTTTAATTCTAAATTCTGGAACTAGTCTCAGTTTTTTAGGCATAATTCATAATCTACAACTTTAAAAATTCTAATTTTTAGTGTGTGAAAAGAAGACTTGTAAAGGTACGACTTTTGTAGTTTAAGTTTTTTTAAAACTCTAAAAGCATCATGGCAAATGGTAGCCTTAATTGGAACCATAGATTCAGATTGTCAGAAAAAACTATCTGGAGCTAGTCTCGGTTTGGAGGCTATATCTAAAGATCTAACCGTTAGATGAAGGTCAAATTTGGCCAGATGATAGTCCACTTATATATCTACAAAGTCATTACTCTGAGTGAATGTTAGATATAAACGTTATAAAGATGAAAAATGATCACAAATGTATCTCAGAAAATCTGAATCTGAAAGGAAGCATTAGAAGTAAGGAAATTCAATTTCTTCTTACACTTATGCTTCACATTTCATATTCAACTTATGAGAGTTTCTTTCTTATTTGATTAAGTTTTAAACTCATCATTCTTATTGTACGAAAGGGAAATTTTTAACCCTTTTGATTTGTGAGAGTTAGGTGAGCTCTTGTTGATTTTGGTTCAAGTGTTAGAACTAAGACAAAAAATTGTTTAAGAGACACTTGTGGAGTAATTTGGGGATAGAATCACCTGATGTGAGTGATTTGGGGATAAAATTACTTGAAGAGGTTTTCTAGCATCTTTAGAAGCTAGTATGTAATAAACTCTTTAAAGAATAGTAGAGAAATCTCAAGGAAAGTCTTGGGTAATGGACGTAAGCAATATTGAAGTCAAATCACTATAAATCGATTGTGCTTTCTTTTCCATTCTCTTTATATTTATTGCAAACACTAGCACTCATTCTTCATCTACAAATATTGAATATTTTTTTTAAGTATTTTTCCATATTTGAATATCCTTTTCATTTTGACAAATTTATTTTAGGAGTTGAAATTTTTATTTACAAAATTTATTTTAAACAACCCTATTCACCCCCTCTAGTGTTGCTATTTGGGACAACAAAATCAAACATGCTAAACTTGGTGGACAAATGCTGAAAAGAAGATCAAGACAACAACTTGGTAAGAATGTTGCCCAACTGGGACTCTGACCGCATATATGACGTGCAAATATCTCCCCTCCTCAAGCAATCTCGAATAAAGTGATAATCAACTTCAATATGCTTTGTGTGTTCATGAAACATAGGGTTGTCGGCAATGGAGATAGCAAACTGATTATCACAAAACATGGACATTGGCCGAGGAACCTTTATACCAAAATCATGCAGGAGTGAGCGAACCCAAAGCATCTCAGTTGTTATATAAGCCATAGCACGATATCCAGTTTCAGCACTAGAACGAGCAACAACATTTTGTTTTTTGTTTTGCCAAGTGACAAGATTGTCACCAATAAAGGTATAATAGCCAGAGGTAGAGCAGCGATCAGTATGACTCTCAACCCAATCAGCATCACTATAACTAGTCATAGAAAGAGATGAAGGTCGATATAACAAGCCACAACTAGGAGTACCTTTCAAGTAACATAAGATACAACACACTGCTTCAAAGTGTAATGAATGGAGAGAATGCATAAATTGACTGACAACACCCACAGCATATGTAATATCAAGATGAGTGACTGTAAGATAGATTAACTTGCCAACCAAGTGTCCATAATGAACAAAGTCAGAGGAAGGTGTACCAGTAGTATTATCAAGTTTGACAGAAGTATTCATAGGAGTGTCAGCGGGGTAAGAACCTAGTAAACCAATTTCAGATAAAAGGTCCAACACATATTTGCATTGTGAAAGAGTGAGTCCTGCACGAGATCGTGTTATTTCGATGCCAAGAAAATAGCAAAGAGCACCCAAGTCTTTAGCGTGGAAATGTTGACTTAAATGAGACTTCAAATCAGCAATACTCGAGATTTTATCCCAGAGATAACGATGTCGTCAACATACACAATCAAAATAATGGAACTAGAAGAATAGTGCTAAGTGAAAATAGAATGATCTGAAGTAGAACGCTTCAAACCATACTTCAACAGAACATCACTAAAGCAATCAAACCAAGCACGAGGAAGACTACTTCAGACCATATTAAGGCATGATATAACCTGCAAACTAAGTATTTACTCCCAGGAACAACATAACCAAGAGGTTGTTACATGTAAACCTCCTTTTGAAGCTCATCATGGAGAACTGCATTTTTAATGTCCAATTGGTATAAAGGCCAAGAGCGACTCATAACTACTCCAAGAAGTATGCGAACAAAGTTCAAACGAGCAATTGGTGAAAAGATCTCCAAACAATCAACTCTATAAGTCTAACTATAGCCTTTAGCAACAGGGCGTGCTTTGAGTTTCTCGACAGAATCATCTGGAAGATACTTCATATTATAAACCTAATGACATCCTATTGTTTGCTTTCTAGAAGGTAATGGGGTTAGCTCCCAGGTATGATTCTGATAAAGTGTCTACATCTCCTCATCCATAGCATGCTTCCATCCAAGAGAAGATAATGCAACTTGGAATGAAACTGGAAGAGAAATAGAAATAAACAAAAGAATGCAAACAAGGATAAGCACGATGATAGGATACAAATTTGGCAATGAGATATTGGGTGCAAGTATGCCTACCTCTAGGTAAAATAATGGGTAGATCATCGTCAGAGGTAGGAGCAGTGGTTGGAACCTCAGACAAATTGGGTGAATTGGATGGGCTATAAGATATAACTGGTCTCTCTTGAGTCTGCTAGTATACTTGCAAGGAAACAACTTGACTGTTTTAATTTTACTGATATTCTTGCAAAGAAGATTAAGCAAAAGGTAAAGTAGGACTAGTTTCCCCTTTACCAGTCACCCCTCGAGTGCTAGAAATAAGGTCATGAGAAAATTGAGTCCCAAAAGTGGAGAAAAAGATCGTGGACTCAAAAAAGGGTAACAACAGCACTTACAAAATACTAACGAGAAGATGAGTGATAACAATGATATCCTTTTTGTGTACGAGAATACTCCAAAAAAATGCATTTTCGAGAACAATGAGATAATTTATCTAAACCAAGATTAAGAATATGAAAAAGGTAACACAACCAAAAACTTGAGGGGTAAGAGGAAAAGGGTTACTAGCAGGATACAAAATGAAAAAAGGAAACTTGTTACCCAATATGACAGATAGCATACGATTAGTACTAGAACAGGCAATAAGGATAGCATTTCCCTAAAAAGGTTTTGGCACTTGCATATTAAACATCATAGTATGAACAACATCAAGTAAGTGACGATGTTTATGCTTGGCAACATCATTTTGTCATGAGGTATGAATACAAGTAGTCTAGTGAATAATCTCCCGATTAATACAAAAATAAACGATAACAAATTGCATGTATTCCAAAGCATTATCGGAGCAAAAATTTTGATGTATTTGCCAAATTGGGTAAAAATCTTATTGTAAAAGCGAGTCACGATATAAGGTAAGTCATATCGCTTTTCATCAAAAATAACCAAGTCATGCGAGAGTGATCAACAACAAAAATAACAAAGTATTGATAACCATTAATACTAGAAATGCGAGAGGGTCCTCATATGTCTGTATGGACTAAATCAAAAGATTTTGTTTGACAAGTGACACCATGACTAGAAAAAGAGCTACGATAGTGCTTGCCAAGTTAGCACGCCTCACATTCTAGACTCGATACATGATTCGAATTGGAAATAACAAACTTCAATTTATTTAAAGACAGATGCCTAAGGCGAAAATGCCACTGAC
Source organism: Pouteria glomerata (assembly GCA_035590655.1). Classification (NCBI taxonomy): domain Eukaryota; kingdom Viridiplantae; phylum Streptophyta; class Magnoliopsida; order Ericales; family Sapotaceae; genus Pouteria; species Pouteria glomerata. The sequence goes on from JAVXUM010000036.1 coordinate 22,149,949, forward strand.
GAGGAAAAACTGTACCACTTAAGACTGAAGAAGTTGTGGTAGAAAAACTAACAAGATCCAACTAGTAAAGTCCGCCTTTCTTATGCCCGAAACCAATCGTCCTCTTCATCTTGAGGTCCTAAAACACACAAGAGGTAGGAGACAATGTTATAGAACAATGCAGTGATTTAATTAACTGACTAATAGAAAATAAATTGAGTAAAAAGTTGGGGACGTAAAGGTTATGAGGCAAATGGATTGATGAATGACGAGAAAGAAATCCTTGCTCTTGTACAGGAAGAGATGATCCATCAACTAAAACAACATGAAGATTAACAGAATTTAAATGAGAGAAGAAGAAAGATTTACGAGCTTGCACCAAAATCAATAACCTAGGAAGAAGTGGACACAGTACAAGCCATATGACCTAAATTTACTAATGTAGCATTAGAAATACGGGAATGAGATGTCTGAAGAGTTTGCAATAGTTCACAAAGCTGGGTGGTAAGATCATTACAAGCACTAGAGAGACTGAAGGTTTTGAAGCAACTGGCATTGACTGAAAGGATGCCACAAAAGGAGAACCATCTAACACATTGTTAACTTGATTCAACCATCCATATTGAGCCCAGCAATATGGTTCGGTGTAATTAGTACAACCGCAATGAATACATTTCCAATCTCGCCCCTAGGAAGAACGACCCCCACGTCCTCGCGTACTAACATGAGAAGATCCACGACCAATTTCATTAGAGATCAAAGCAAACGTTTCTGAAGCAGAAGTTTCTGAAACAGAAGTCTGAGCAGGTGAATGATGACCTAAGGATGATCGCAACAGGTAAGAGTAAGCATTTACAACAGTAAAAAAGTAAGAGTAGGCATTTACAACAGTAAGAAAGGTCTCACTTGCAAGAATTTGATCTTTGAAAACACGTAGATCTGAATCAAGCCCAGAGAGAGACGAGCATTAGTGACAAACTCAAACGATGAGCATCGTGGCATGAGAACTATGCAGTGATCCAAATGAAGAGACGAGCATTAGCGTCAAACTCACGAATGATAAGCATCAACGATGGATTCACAAGCGATGGATTCAAGTAGCGACACTAATCAAGCTATTGACTAGGGTCTCAACGAGCATCAACGAGGTCCAATAAGCTTTGCGACACTCATTGAACACCAACGACCATTAAGGTGGTAGTCAGCATGTTTAGGGTTCTTTTTTTTTTTTCAGATAACTCTGATACCAAGTTGAAAATAAGAATATAGAACTAGATAATAGGGAAAGGGTTAATTGATCTATTACCAGACTATTAACCTTGTATTTATAATGTTGGATCATAATATGTTTCTAACAATAAAAGATTCTGATTGACAACAAATATAGAAATAAAAATATTTAGTTCATTGAGGACACGTGCCGTAGACCTAGGGTTATCATAGATTGATTATTTCTATGACTATTGGTTTGTTTGTTTTATACCAACTTGTGAGTATGGTTACTCCATAGACTTTATTAGATATCATTTATGGGTGTTAGATAAATTGATGGATGATTGTATTGCCTATGTTTGGATACTTAACTTTTTGCTATAATTGAACAATGTATTATGATTATATATTTTTCCTGGGTTATATAGGGGTGTACTTTAAATGTGCTTTCAATTTTATTATGTTGTATAGGCTTGACTATGGCACTAGACTTGGTGGGTCAAACCAATGAGTTATGGTTAGTTTAGGATTTGGTTGTCTTAACTGTTAATTAGTCTAATTCACCCATGCTGCCCCATCTACCAGTCTACTTCGTACTTTATCAAACCATTTTACTTGATTTTTCCTCAAATTGTATTCAATTGGTGCTATCATGTTACAAAAAACATAATGCAGTGCCAATGTGGCCTTCCAAGAATAGTGGATTTATTGTTGTGTGGAAGAGCATGGGAGATGGTTCTTTAGGGACTGTCGAGGAGAAAAAATAATTATTGAGAGAGATGGAAAGGCAATATACAGGAAGAAAAGCAACTCCAATGGTAGCTCAAGACTGTCAGCGAGCTGAAGCCAAGTGCCAAAGTTATAAGGTCTCAACTTCAATACTCGGGTGCTATTAATCCTTGAGGGCCAACCCAAGGACTAATCCCTGCTTTATTGGCTATGCAAGTGAGTACTACAGGCCCCATATTTACACCTATAAGCCAAGGCTCTATCAGATGGTGATTCTTTGTCAGAAGAATCCTCATTGGGCGCTATTAATCCTGAAGGGCCACCAAAAAGGAGAAGCCCCGCTTTACCAGCTATGCAGATGAGAGTGCAACGGGCCCCAGAATTACACCTAAAGCCAAGGCTCTATCAGATGGTGAGGAGTAGGAGGAGCATATCACTTTATTCTTGGAAGCAAACAAAAGCAGACAGTTACAGCCGGTATGTAAACAATTAAACATATTCAACAGTGATGAGCAATGTCCTACCTTAAGCTTTCCTAGTGAGTAAAGATGAAAAAGCCTGTCCAGATGTTGTTTCCATAGATGAGCATATTGCACCAGGAAGAAACCAGCCTGAAAATATTGGCATTGTTAGCTCAATCCCAAAGAACCCAATTCCACACTCAAAATTTGAGATCCAAATAAACATTCATTGAAATAAAATCAGATTCATTTAGATTGCATCTGTGGATAATCAGAGGCCATTAAATTAGAATTTAAAACAAGAAACGACTTATTTAGAAATTTCTACATAACCACAAAATTAAATTATGGAACTGAATATAACTCAAACTAGAGGATAACAACATAGGACAGGCATCAAAGCACTAGATACTTTTGGCAATATAATTCATTCCTTAGATCAAACCGCAGCTACCAGAATGATTTTTGTGTCATGTCACTGTGAGGATAGACTATTAGGAGCATATTCTACTTACTATGTTTAAGGAAAAAATGGAAAGATAAGCAACAAAATTCTAGTAAATTGTACTTCAGACTCTAGTTCCAAAAAAAAGAGACGAAAGGTGTGCCAATGTTAAAACAGTCCCAAAACTCTAGTTCAGTTGGGAGGGAGACAAATATTATTTCGGAAGACCAGCCAAACAAAGTTTACAGTATAAGCTACATTAACCATGAAAGAAGTGAAATATACAACCATTAGATCCCAACAAGAATCTGGAATAAGGTTGAGAACCTGCACAGTTACAAGCATAAAAAATCCAGCCCTAAATGCCTAAATTAATACAACAAACTAGGCTCCCGAAGTCACATAATTAACCTCATTAACTCTTATGTTCTTATTTAACAAGTGGTCCAAGAGTTTGAAATCCCAAATATGATTTTCCTAAAAGCTACTTCATCACTTTAGTAGAAATGCTGCACCCCAATGTCCAAGAAAAGGTGGACACTTGTCCTAGAGTATCAGTATTGCATACATGTATAAATAGAAATTGTATTTCAAATGATGGTATGAAAAAGTATCAGACATGCATCAAAAAGTACACTTGGAGTGGTCGTATATCCACTTATCATTCCGTGCACAACTCCATTGTAGAAAAATCTGTGCTTGGTAGACCATCATCAATATCACCATTAAAAGGATATTTTAATAAGTGTTAATACTCAATCCTAAGATAAATGTTAATCAATTTTATAGTCATTTCATGCAAACCTCTTTCCACAGCAAGACAACATTCATCAAAAGTTACACTCATAGCATCAAATATCATCAGCAACAAAGATCATACAGTTAATAGGATCCCCCATAAAGTATGTACACCTAATTCACCAAAAATTAATCCAACTTACCACAGTTTGGCTTTTGGCTAGAAGCTTCTCGCAAAGTCCAGTATAATTTAATGGCTCCCATCCCTGCTCTCCTTGATACTGAAACCCAAGCAGGTCAAAATCACACAAGAGAAACCAACCAATCATTTAGAAATATAAGGATGTGTTATCTTGCTGTATTAATTATTTGATAAAATCTATTACTAATGTATAAAGTGAGCCCCACAATTTAGTAAATCAATACTTGAAATTGGTGAAGCCATGTCAGACTTTCAATTCCTACAATACCCTTTGGTCAATTAATGAGATTTAAAATAATTTTCATGCTTCATGGTATAAATTTATAAAATCTATTTCCTTAATGTTAATTTACAACCATGTTATCTAATTCCATTTAAAATTCAAATTCTAAACTTTCCAAGTTCTTCGTTAGAAATTGTTTACTACCAAATAACTTATTAATATTTCAATAATTACTTTAAATTAATTTTTTAATTAGCCACACACATAATGTGGCCCTGTGCTAGTTAAATTTTAAATTTAGGCTGAACAGGTTGCTAAAGATTCAATTACAGAAGAACACATTTAGCAATAATGATCTTCAAATTTTAGGTGCAGCCATATGATACATGGTCCTTTGCTTCTGAAGGAAATTCTCAAGTTTGGTTGTATGTTATAAATTCCTAATTATAAAAAAGTAAATACGAAGAAAGTATTGATGTTTAGCTGATATAGTAAATAATATTTGCCTAAAGAGATTAATGTGACAAGTGATCATGTACATATATGTTCGTTAACAATAGTAGTAACCATATGCTGATTTAGTCTCATGCTTTTCAGATGGCTTTGCCTTGTGCAGGAAATACCAGTAGTACACTCAAGTGATTAGATTTAGGTTGAGGCCACTACAAGAGGAGATAAAATTTGAGTGTCAATAACTCTTTGAGAAAAGACATTCAAATGGCCCATATGAATGAATGAGACCATGATGGAGAATGATTATTGCGGATGGCCCCAAAATAATAAAATTTTTATAAACTCAAGCTTCTGTCAGCTCTATACATGCCATGTCAGCCTTTCAGGCTTACAAACAGTTATAAGACTTCATACACAAGCATTTACCAAGTCTAGATAGAATTACGAAAAACAGCATCAAGGGGTGCTTTGAAATATTACAAATGATCCGAGTACAAGAAGTCTTATGATCAAACTTTCTGGTAGACTGCAGTCATGCCATAAGTAAATAATTCCAAACACTCATGGGAGGTGAAAAATCTTTTCAATTTATTGTCAAGCAACTGCCACACATTCACGGACTTACGGAAGTAGAATTGAGGGATGTGATACCTCCTTCAATACCCATACTATACATAATACTCCATGATCAATGAAGATTTTCAACAAGAGAAAGAAAAAGTAAATCCAAGAAAAGTCCAAAATTGGCATGTTTTCAAGGAGGGGACTCTAGTTACGTTTCTGTTCTCAGTAGATTCTTATTTATGTTTAGTCACATTTCATTCTCACTTATTCACAAACAATGCATAGTTTGTCATCATTATTTGAGCTCAGTCACATGGATACTATTTCATCATGCAGTCAAAGTCCATTGGCTAAAATAAAAATATGTGATTATGTTTCACCTTGCATTAAGGATGAGGATAAAAAAGTATTAGTAAATGAAAAGGAGATAAAGGAGCGCTGGAATAGCTACTTTTACATGTTATTTAACGAAAGTAGCAATAGTGACATTCAATTAGGGTAGCTAACCACTCCTAGGAAAGAATTAAATCATATGTGTTATAAAATAATCAGTAGGGAAGAAATAAAAGAAGTACCGAAAATACTGAAGAATGGAAAAGCGATTGGGTCAGATGATATCCGTATTAAGGTTTGAAGGTACTTGGGGGAGGATGGCATAAGTTGGTTGACAAAACTTTTTAATGTAGTACTAAATAGCAAGAAGATGCCTAATGCATGGAGGAAAAGTATTTTTATACTCATATACAAGAACAAAGAAAATATTCAAAATTGTGCGAACTACTGAGGGATTAAATTTATGAGCCGTACGATGAAATTATGGGAAAGAGTTATTAAGAGAAGATTAAGAAGGATAACAAACGTTTCAGAAAATCAATTTGGTTTCATGCCTGGGAGATCAACCATGAACTATCTTCCTCCTGAGGAGGTTAATGGAACGGTATAGAGAAGGTAAAAAAGATTTAAATATGGTATTCATTGATTTAGAGAAGGCCTATGATAGGGTTTCTAGAGAGATTCTATGGAGGGTATTGAAAAAGAAAGGAGTATGTGTCGCGTATATTGAGGCAATAAAGGACATGTACAATATAGCTGGGACATCTCTTTGGACAGCCGACGGAGATACTAAGGAGTTTCCTATCACAATTGGGTTACATCAAGGCTCAGCATTAAAAGCGCACTTGTTTGCCCTTGTTATAGATGAGGTTACTAGACATATTCAGGATGAGGTAACGTGGTATATGTTATTTGCAGATGACATTGTTTTAGTAGATGAGACGAAAGGAGTGAATGTTAAGCTAGAATTGTGGTGGGAAACGTTAGTGACAAAAGGGTTGATGCTAAGTCGATGCAAGACAGAATATATAGAATGCAAGTTTAGTTAAAGTAAAACAACTGGTAACATAAAAGTAAGTTTGGGCATTCAAAAGATTACAAAGAAAGAAAACTTTAAATACCTTGAATCTATGATACAATAGGATTGAGAGATTGATACTGATATAAATCATAGGATTTAGGCCAGGTGAATCAAATAGAGGAGTGTTTCAGGAATCTTGTATAATCGGAAAGTTCCCTTTAAGATTAAAGGAAAATATTATAAGGTAGCAGGAAGAACAACGTTGTTATACGGATCAGAGTGTTAGGTAGTAAAACATAATCGTGTTCAAAAGATAGCAGTTGCGGAGATAAGAATGCTAAGATAGATGTGTGGAATCACAAAGAGAGATACGATTAGGAATGAGGAGATTAGGGGCAGAGTAGGAATAGCATTGACTGAAGATAAAATGAGAGAAAAACGATTAAGATGGTTCGGCCATGTTATAAAGCATTTAATGAAAGCACCTGTTAAAAGATGTGGAAGTATGGAGATTGCCAGGAGTAAGAAAGGGAGAAAAAGACCCAAGAGCAGTTGGAAAGAAACTATTAAACATGACTTTGCCTACGCAAATCTAACGGAAGACATGACCCTAAACAGATTTGATTGGCGTCGTCAAATCCATATAGCCGACCCTACCTAGTAGGAAAAGACTTAGTTTGGTTTGGTTTCACCTTACGATCTCATCCTGAGTTAATTTTAGCCTCCCTTCCATTTCCATTTCACTCAATGTGTATAGTATTAGTCTTTTCAGCTAAATAGTTACTAGTCTAGCCTCTGGGACATCCATGACTTAGGGATGAGGGCAACTCACCCCCCCCCCCAAGTTTGAAAAAAATGCCACTCGTATACGTAATTTTTGAACTAAAAACAATTTATGCAATGGTTCAGACCCCTTAAAACTTTAAAAAAGGTAAACCTCGGTTCAAGAAAACATCACTGGTACATAGAACCGGAGATATATGCTTACATGAGCTTTGTAGAGAATTTATTCGCATAGGTATTTTGGGGACAATTTTTTGTAATGCTAGGCATGTCCTTAATGCCTCTTTATCTTTTTTCCCTTCTAATAATATTGATTTATTCATTAAACAAAACACCACTGGCATATGTAAATTTTTGGGTCAAAAACTTTTAATATAATAATTCTAGGTCCTTAGCTCCCTAAAATTTAAAAAAATTTTCTTAATTTTTGTATATAGACCAGAATTTAGAAACTACATAATCTAACCCATCACTTATGGTTAATGACACAAAAAATAAAAGAAACAATCCAAAATTTAAATGGCCCTAGAAATTGAAGCATATAAAAATATTCCCTACTCAAAAAATTTTAAAGTTTTGAACTCATTATAAATAGCCAACATTAAATAATATTTAAAAATCTATAAAAAAAAAATAAATAAAAAAAAGAAAGAAATTAAAAGACGCCATGTTAATTCATGCAAAATAAAAATATTTACCTGAGAAATCATTCCAATCACAACCAGTCGTCCATAGACTGCCAGCGCATTCAAACACAAATCAAACATTTTACCGCCAACAGACTCATAGACAATGTCAATACCTTTTGGGAATTCACTCTTTAGAACCTGAAAATTGAAATTAATAAATAACAAAGTAGCAAAGAAATGTAAATGACTATAATTAAAATCTATTGCAGGGTTTTGTGTAAAAATCAAACATTGAAGCATCCAGTATCAACTAGAAATTGGTAAAGAAAATAAAGAAAGAGCGCTGAAGTAGACATTTTGTAGCATTTTCTATTGTACATTCCACATCCTACTAGACATAATAAAAGGAAAATCAAATTCATATAAGTCAATAGAATCAATTGCAATGGAAAATGATAGAGCGCATGTGATGATAGGAGTAAACAATTATGTTGCAAAACATCCAAAAAACAATTATGTTGCAAAACATCCAAAACATATTTTGGGAACACTACAAGAACATTCTATCTAAAAATTGTTTCATTTGGAGATGGAACAATTATTTTTAGCATCCAACTATGGCTAAACTGCATTGATCTTCCCCTACAGTTTGCCATTTAGATGGTTAGATCAGCTTGTTTTGAGGATATGCAGGGACCTCCCTTGCTCTGAACGGGCCATAGGGCGGGGGAAAGCTTAAGGTAAATGGATACCTCATGTTATGCTACAGCTTTACAGCTTGTCAAGTCTGAATGTGTGCGCACATGTGCAACTATTACTGTTAAAAATTATACAAAAAAACTGAGAAAACAAAAATTTACAAAAGTCGACGAATTAGAAAACATACAGTTTTGATATCTTCTGCTTTATAGTCAATGACACGATCTACTCCCAAATTTCTCAAAAGCATAGACTTTTCCTTCCCTCCACAAGTTGCAACCACTGTATTTCCAGATAATTTTGCAAGCTGCACTACCATGTCTTAAAATTAGCAAGCTTGTTTTCATAGTTAGTTTAAAGTTTAAAAAATAAATCACTAAATATTATCAAATGCATCACAAATTTATATCTAGCACATAAAAAGGCCCAGTGCACAGAGGAATAAAAAAACAAAAGACAGTGAAATCAATCTCCAAAAAAACATAAAATATACTGCTTTCAACAAGTTAACGAATTACTTGTAGGTCATCTTTTGCTCTCTAAACTTACTCCAACCAGTTTATACACACAGTTGAACTAAACTAGTGTTATTTTGACCACAACTAACCAGGGTGATGTGATCCCACATCGGTTAGCGAGGGTAGTCTTTGGTGTTACATATATGGGTTTGGCAATCCTCTTCTTACGAGCTAGTTTTTAGTCTAATGTGATCCTACATCGGCTAGCGAGGGTAGTCTTTGGTGTTATATATATGGGTTTAGCAATCCTCCCCTTACAAGCTAGCTTTTGAGGTAGAATTAGGCCAGGTTCATATCACAGGGTCTTCCAAATTGAGTCACTTTCTAATTAAGAATTGTATGAGTGTCGGCTTGTGTCATCCTACTAACAGGTAATTATCCACATAATTCATGAATCTGAGACTACCCATCAAACATATAACCAATTTATGGGTCTCTAAACTTGTGAATACAAAATCAGCACTCCTATCACGAATTTCGATACCCAAGCTCTCCTCTTTCTCCAACATACTACAAATTATTAGAATATTCTATATTAGGCTATGATATATTATTTTTATATATTACCTATATTAGAATATTCTACATTTTAGTATTTAGTAATTCGTTAGCTTTATTTTGGTATATAGATCATTATTACATACACCTCTCACTATAAACTTATTTAAAGGCCTCTTCTTTACTGTTATGAGATATATCACAAAATGTAGCATTTATACTCCCTCCCCAATTTCATTTCTTGTCTTTTATATTGCAACATGATATCAGAGTCATACTCTAATTTTTTGCGTTATTTTATTCTCTGGTTTTTTTTTTTTCCTCTCTTCAGAGCCTTGCTCTGTCATAACACTACCACAAACAATGCAAAAACTTTTTCTTCCGCAATTTGAACTTGTTCCTAGGGTTTTTTTAACAATTCTTATTTCGATTCTAACATCTGTTTCTTCGTATTTCGTCGTCTTAGTACAATTTGTTTTTAAAATGACATCTCAACATTATATTTTCATTCTATTCACAATATTGTTCTTGATGAAATCGATTATTATACACTAACAGATGCCAGACTTGCTTTTTTTTTATGCCAACATTTTGCAGTTTTGCCTTTTTTATTCCATTTTTGCACACCGTATATTTTATTTAATTATTTTTCGATATCCAATCCAGAAAATAATCATACCAATGGCGGCGAAATTTCTTTAGGAACTCACCGTCAAACTTTAGTCACCACTAGTAACCACAGTTTTAGATTCTACATTCACGATTTATTTTGCTATCTGATTCAGCTGTTTTTAGAATGCCCTAATTTTCAAACTCAAGTTGGTTTAACAATTTGAGTTTGAGAGAGGGTATTAGAATATTCTATATTAGATCATAATATTGTAATAATTCTGGATAGACTTGAAATGAACACTCTACACTCACAGAGGTTCATGTGTGTTTTATTTATAGAAGAAAGATGACTATACATATTCTATGACTGTACACATTCTATGACCATATAGGTTTCCACATAGTCTAGATACATTCTAACATTAATGCTACATTCATTAACAAATATATTATTTATATACATTACCTATATTAGAATATTCTATATTTTAGTATTTAGTAATTAGTTTACTTTATTTTAGTATGTAGATCATTACTATACATACCTCTCACTGTAACCTTATTTAAAGGCTTCCTTTTTACCTTTATGAAATATATGACAAGATGTAACATTTATATTCTCTTCCTAATTCTATTTCTTGTATTTTATTTTTCAACAAAAACAATAAAATTCAATTTTTATAAATTTAGTATCAAATTTTAATGTGGCTGAATCATAGGATTGTCAAATAGGGATGGAAAGCACTGAAAAAGTTCCATAAAAAACATGATAACAATTGTCATGCAAACAAGGACCAAGGGCCAAAATGCACCAGAATTGATTACAGCAAAACTATTTAAGATGAGCTTAGGCTTAAATCGTGGACCAAGTTATTCAAGAAAATCTGTAGGCTGCTTGCCAACATATAGCCTAGCAATGTGTAGCAAAAAGTGCCCCTCTATGCACAGGATTTTCCTCTTATTATTGTAAGAGTTAAAGGCTTGGTACCTACGAACAGCAGACAATTTTTGTACAACTGGATTTGAAAATGAAGGCATGGAGTATCATGGAGTGCCTCTTCAACAAAAATTCCATTTCATCTTTGTAAGACTTCTGATTGTATCACTAAAGAAATCACTTAGAAGACCTTCAATGGAATAATTCAACTCCAATCTTATTATAACCAAAGAAATTGAGAATTTCTCCCAATATTAATCTGTTTTATTTGGTCACTGCATAACTAGATATCCGTAAATTCCACTAATTATTGACTCACTCACAGCAAGCTCATCCTAATTAAAGGCCTTACAAATTGTTAATATAAATATAGATTCATGTATATGTAGATTTATGTACAGGTATTTAATGTATATCCTAGGAAAACTAGAAGGTCACACTCTGTACATCTATATATATGCTCTTGGATAATCTAAGATAACACGGCTCAATTCCTTTATTTCATACGTTCTTCATGGTGTTAGAGCGTCTTTAAGTTTACAGTCCAAAGTCAAGAACAGAACTCAGTTCTGTCATCGTTATCAGCACCAAAGAGATTTGTTAGTCCGTCTCTAGTGCTTGGTTCATCAAGAAGTTCGCCTGTCGCCGAAGTCTCCGTCACGCGCCCATACTCAACCATCGTCACCGAAGCGTGAAGCGCATGCGCAGTCACCTCGTCGGCGCATAAGCGCAGGTCAGCCACCTTCACGACCTACTGGTTCTTTCCAACGATCTCGTCTGTCTCTGATGAGCCAAATTATGCCATTCCTTTCTTGTTCTGGGTTCGTTTCTCATCCTCCCTTGTTTTTTTTACTGTTCATTGTTAGTGCACTGCTACACGTTGTCACTGCTGCCTACTCTAATGGCTTCCTCAAATTCACCTGTTGAACAAAAGATTTTTAACCCTATTCCTATGACTCAACAGTTGACAACCAAGAAATTAAATGGAACAAACTATGTTCAGTGGTTCAAGGTCGTTAAGATTGCACGGGCCGGATATGGGAAATAAAAACATTTAACCGAGTCAGGACCAAATCAGTCTAGTCTTAAATATGATGATTGGTGTCAGAAAGATGCTCATCTAATCAGTCTATAATGGAATTCAATGGAACCCAATATTGCTAATATGTGTACTCATCTTGATTCATGCAAAGACATGTGGGAGTATGTCTATTTATTATTCTCAAGCAATCTCACTCAGATGTATGATCTCTCACTTGAGTTCTTCTAGCTACAGCAATCAAGCAAACCAGTTACTGAGAATTTTGCTTCTCTAAAGAGGATTCATGAAGAATTGCACTCCTTATAATCATTATCCTCTCACATTACTAAGATGCAGAAGCAATGTGAGCAAATGGTTGTACTCTGCTTTCTTGTTGGCTTGGATCCTAAATTTGAGCCAGTCAAAGCTCAAATACTGAGTAAAGCTTCCCTTCCCTCATTTGCAGAAACTTATTCTAGAATTATGGGGGCTGCTTCTAGGGATTCATCCACTACTGATGCAGCAAAATCTGCCCTTATCAGTCAGGCACCTCCAGATAATAAAGTTCCTAACCACCAGAGACAATCTCAATTTGGTGGCAATCGTGGAGGACGTGATCGTGGTCGTGATCGTGGACGTACAACAAGGCCCAAATGCTCCCATTGCGACTGTGTTGGGCATGCTAAGGAGAGTTGCTAGGATCTTCATAGGAAGCCAACTAACATGGCACATGCAACTTCACTTGATGTCCGTACAGAAAAATCCAATGACACTATCAAACTAACAACAGTGACTATTTCAGGAGATGAGTATGCCAAATTTCTCCACCATCAAACGACTCATCAAGCATATCTTCCCACTGCGTCTTTAGCCCATCAAGGTAATCCAATTGCTTGTACGTCTACCTCTTCACATATATCATGGGTCCTTGATTCTAGTGCTTCAGATCATATGACTGGCACTTCTTCACTTCTATCTGATATCTGGTATTCTTCTATCCCTAAAATTACAACAACTAATGGTTCATCCAATCTAATTGTAGGTATCAGTAAAGTATACCCATCATTTGATTTACCCTTGTCGTCAATATTATATATACCTTCGTTATCTTTTAATCTCCTATCAATTAGCAAACTTACTAAGCAACTTAATTGTTCAGTAACATTCTTTCTTGATTCTGTCATCATTCAAGATTTGAAGATATCGAAGAGGATTAGAGGAGGGCATGAAGCTCAAGGACTTTATTATCTGACTGGCCAATCAACCTCCACACCAATTGCTTGTCTTGCAGTCACCACTTCTACTGAAATTCACTGTCTTCTTGGTCATCCATCCCTTGATCGATTGAAAATAATGGTACCCAGTTTGAGTTAATTACAGTCTTTGAATTGTGAGTCATGTCAGTTGGGAAAGCATCAACGTGTTTCTTTTAGTCTTAAAGTCAATAATAGGTCACTAAGTCCTTTTGCTTTAGTACATTCAGATGTATGGAGACCTAGTCGTGTCATTTCCCAATTGGGGTTCAAATATTTTGTTACTTTTGTTGATGATTTCTTCAGACTTGCATGGGTTTATTTAATGAAAAATCGCTCCGAATTATTTTCTATCTTTTGGGCTTTTTGTGCTAAAATTAAAACCCAATTTAATATGCCTGTTAAAATTTTTTGTAGTGATAATGCTAAGGAATATTTTTCCAAACCCTTCACTAATTTCATGACATCCTCTGGCATACTACATCAGTCTTCTTGTCCTCGCACTCCACAACAAAATGGAGTTGCCGAGAGAGAATTTGCATCTCATTGAAATAGCACATTGTCTAATGTTTCAAATGAAGGTTCCCAAGATCTTTTAGAGTGAAGCTATTCTCACGGAATATTATTTAATTAATAGAATGCCCTCTTCTATTCTACAAGGTTAGCTCTTTATTCTATTTTGTTCCCCGAAATACCACTATTTACTCTTCCTCCACGCATTTTTGAGTGTGTTACTTTTGTACATCAACTTGACAATGGGATCGACAAGTTGAAACCTCATGCCATTGTGTATTTCTGAGATATTCTAAGTTGAAAAAGAATATCGATATTACAGTCCATCTCTTTATCGATATTTTGTTTGTACTGATGTTTCATTTTTTTAGTCTACTCCATTCTTTTCTAACACCCAATTCTTGTTAAGTATGAATGAGAGTCTTCCTTTGCCTAAGATCCCACTTTTTCGTCTTCATCGTCTAATTTGCAGGTTTACACGAGACGACTGGTAGCTAATGAGTCCTCATCCGATGCTTCAGGCACTCCACCTCCAACTCTTCCTCCTCAACCATCAAATCCTTCCCCTAAGACAAAACCAAATGACCTTGATCTTTCAATTGCCCTTCGGAAAGTTAGACGTGCTTGCACCTCCGGTCCTATTTCTAATTTTGTCTCTTATAAAGCTTTGTCTCATTCTTATCATGCTTTTGTTGCATCTCTGTCTTCTTTTTCTATTCCTAACTCTATGTCTGAAGTCTTGTCTCATCTTGAATGTTGTTGTGTCATGAAAGAAGAGATATCTGCTCTTCAAACTAATGATACTTGGGACTTGGTAGCTCTTCTTCCTGGGAAGTCAGTTGTTGGTTGTCAATAGGTGTATACTATTAAGGGTCACCCCAATGGCTTGGTTGATCGTCTAAAAGCACGGCTAGTTGCCAAGGAATACACAAATTTATGGCCTCGATTTTTTTGACACCTTCTCTCATGTGGCCAAAATTGCGGTTGTTCGTATTCTCATCTCACTTGCTGCTATCTTTCATTGACCACTTCATCAACTGGATGTTAAACATGCTTTCCTTCATGGTGATCTTGCTGAATAAGTATATATGGAGCAACCTCCTGGATTTGTTGCTTAGGGGGAGTACGGGCTAGTTTGCAAATTAAAAAAATCATTATATGGTTTAAAACAATCTCCTTGAGCATAGTTTGACAGATTTAGTAAGGTGGTCATGAGTTTTGGATTGATACGTTATGGAGTTGATCACGCAATGTTTTATATCATTCTTCTCGAGGGAAAATATGGTTATTAGTTTATGTGGATGATATTGTACTCACAGGAGATGATACTCAGGGTATTCATGACTTGAAAATGTTTCTTCAAACCAAGTTTAATACCAAAGATTTGAGATCATTGAATTATTTTCTAGGCACTAAAGTTGCAAGGTCTCACAAGGGTATTGCTCCCTCACAGAGGAAATATGTGCTAAACTTACTGTCTAAATAGGTATGTTGGGAGCCAATCCAATTGATTCTCCAATGAACCCCAATACTAAGTTTCTTGCAAGTATGGGAGAACTGTTAGATGATCCTAGTCGATATAGAAGATTGGTTGAAAAACTTAATTACCTGACAGTAACACTGCCAGATATCTCATTTGCTATAAGTGTAGTTAGTCAGTTCCTTGATGCACCTCGCTCTAGCCATTCGCATTTTGAGGTATCTAAAAGGTGTACTACAACGAGATTTGTTGTATCAAGACAATGGTCACACTTCTATTCAAGGGATACACAGATGCTGATTGGGCTGGATCACCATTAGATAGACGGTCCACTACTAGATATTGTATATTCGTGGGAGGAAACCTAGTATCTTGAAAAAGTAAGAAGCAACAAGTGGTGGCAAGATCAAGGGCAGAGTCAGATAATAGAGCTATGGCCCATACATCTTGTGAATTAATTTGGATACAGCATATGTTAGAGGAATTAAGAGTTTCTGTGTTGCAGCTTATGGAACTATTTTGTGACAATTAAACTGCTATCCACATAGCATCCAATCCAGTATTTTATGAGTAGACCAAACATATTGAAATTGACTATCTCTTTGTCAAGAAAAAAATCCTTCAGAATGTCATTAAAACTAATCATGCAAAATTTGAAGATCAACTGGTTGATTTACTCACTAAAGCATTAGAGAGAGCTAGAGTAAGGCACATTTGTAACAAGCTTGGAACATATGATATATATGCTCCAGCTTGATGGGATAAACATAGATTCATGTATACGTATTTAATGTATATCCGGTCACACTCTGTACATCTATATATATGCTCTTAGATAATCTAAAATAACATAGTTCAATTTCTTTATTTCATAAGTTCTTCACAGATCACTGATAAAGGATTCCATGAAAAGTTAAATCCGTTTCAGAAATTGCAAGGATTCAAAGCTGAAACAGTTGTTTTCGTGGTACCTATGTTTAGAACAGAGCAAAATATAAATAAATAAAATAAATAAAGGTCCTCATTCTTTTTACAAAAAACTAAGGGTGAGAAAGGATATTGCATTCCCTTGGAAAGGAGTTAAACATACTACATATACAAAAGCCCTCCTTAGAGTGGCACTCTGAGTGAATGGAGGTTCAGTAAGCTATTGACTATGTTGAGCATCTGAAATAGTCATACAAGAAATAAAATTTGCATCACTTTAACAGCTGGAGTTTTTAGAGGAGATACTTGCTAGCAATCTAACATTATACCAAAACAGTTAAAAGTTCATGGTGTATCGAGAATTTTAAATACTAATACAAGTGATATAGTTGCCCATCTTTAAAAGCTTAGGCTTTTAGATGAGATGGTAGTGAATAGTTTGTCAAGGAATGAAATAATCCAAGAAACAGGCACAACCAGTGCATCCTGCGCCAAAAGAATTTAGAATCTGAACAACCTTTTACTATGTTGTTTGATTGTGAGTGAGGTGCAATTGTTATCTTTTCAGTGTCATTAGTGGAACAAGGAATGCCTCAATTGGTTAGCTTTTCATGCCAAGGGGAAAGAGATACCCCAAGAGGCTATGAGAAAAAGGCTTGCTAAGCAGAACCAATTTGCATCATATGGTTCTTATGGAGGGAAACACAACCACCTCTCTTTTAGAAGAGTTCAATGTTACATAAATTCTAAAAGGTGAGGTGCAACCATGCCGGTGTAGTTTTTTTCCTTTTGTTTCCCCTTTTCCTTTTGGGTAGGGAAAGCTAAGGGAGGTTGGGCTATTCTTAATATCTCATTTCTAGAGTTTTTGGGCAATTTGAATGGCCCTATGGATATTTAGGAGACTGCCTTTGGGCCTTTTAAGGCCCATTGTGATTGGTATACAATGTCCATACTAGGTTATATGCCCTGCCATGCCTTTCAATATATATATTGATAAGTAACCTGTCATGCCTTTTAATTTACTTCTCTTAAAAAAATGAACGAAAAAATTTACAATAGGACCCCTACGATGAATAAACAAGGTCTAACATTAAAAAAAGTCAATTTTTCAACATTTAATTACAGTAAAATTGATTTCCATTGCGGTTCGTGATTGCGTGGAATGAGGTGGTAGTCATCAAGAACCTTTCATAGCACCAGTTTGTGTTTGTGCAATTCTTCAAAAGTTGCATAAAGAGAGGATCAAAAACATGAAAAGAAAGACAGAAGCTGAAACAGGAAGGTAGGATAAAAGGTTAGGTTTAAATAAGGAAGAATAAGAGATACGCTAAAAGAAAGAAAAGGCCACAAGATCTGGTTTCACTCCATAATCTGGTAATAACAGCAAAAAACCAAGTCACGGTCCTTCAACCAAATGTGAACATGCACAAACATGCCTTCCTAAATATACAATTGGGAAACAATAAGAAACCATCCATAACAGAAGTTTTTCATATTCAATAAACAAACCTGGACTGCAAACTGGCCAGTCCCTCCCGCAGCAGCAGTTACAAGGACCACTTGTCCAGACCCCATTTGTGCTGCCTAAAAGTTTGATGAAACAAGAACGTGTTAGAATCCATCCAAAGAATGGTTCCAATACTTGAAAACTTAAACATTTGTTTGCTAACAACAGTTATTTCTGGCTCAAAAATAATGCACTAGCCAAAATCTTGAACAAGACAAGTTTAGAAGGAGCTAACCTTTTCCAGAGCTATTGACGCTGTAAGCCCAGACGTAAGCATGGCAACCACTTCTGGATCAGGACTCGGAACAGGAAGGATGTGCTTTGAGTGAACCTGTTAAACAAAATGAAAGCTAATGTCCATAAATTGACAGTCAAAATTAATTGTGATTGGGAGGAAGGAGGGATGAGTAGAGCAGACCTCGTAAGTTTAGAAATTATATTTTTCAAGATAGCATACCACTGTAAACTCCGCATAACTTCCAAAAGTCATGAGTGCAGCTGGAGTGCCAACTTTTAAGTGCCTAACCGAATCACCTACTGCAGCAATTATTCCAACAGCCTGCAATACAAGGAGAGAGATTCACTGCCAAAGAAGAAGGAGCATCGAGGAACATCAATGATGCAATTCCCTTCAACAGAACACCCAAGCCTTGGCGCTATTATGATAAAAATGTACATCATACCATTTATAATGGGTAATAATTATAATAGAAGATGTGTATGACATTATATGGCATTTCACAACTTTACAAACCACCACTTTCCTCAGCAGCAGTGTGGACACCCACTGTTGAGGCTATCATAAGGATCGTTGTATAAAAAGACAAATTTCACCAATATAACTTTTTTCCATCCCCCAAATAACTTGATTCACTAAATGTAGGACATAGTAATATTACCTTATGATTGAAAGTAGCATAATCAATTCCAAGCTCAAAAGATAGGTTGACTTGATTCAATAGCCAATTAATCCAAATTTGATTATGGAATGTGAGAAGATCATCGAAATATCTTTTTTTATTTTGATCACAACTGAGTCAGAACGGCCTAGGGCCTAAGAGCTCATCACAGGAAAAATGGACTGAATCAACAAGAATCTAACCTTTAGTCCCACCACCACTTCTTAGATGCCATGCAAGCCTTCTACACCAAGCTACAGTGGATTTGGCGTCATCATGCAGCATCAGGAAGTCACTCTAAGAAAATGAAATTTTATGTTCTATTCTACAGGCATAGACTGGAAAGCAATTCTATGCCTTATAGTTGCGGGTAAAAACACAGAACCCTAACTAGCTGACTTTTTTAAGGCTCTTAAGGATGAGATAAAATCCATAGTAAGGAAGAGATAGTCTACTGTCAAATGCTTTCTCCTTGTTGTCTACGTCATCCAAGTGAATTGATAAGTTGGTCGGTTCCAAAACTAAGTACTACAATTTAGTAACTGGTTACCTTGAAGATGATTCACATCGCCTTAAATTTCTCCACAATTTGAGGTATTCAAGCATTGATGTTAAGCACCCCTACCACTCTCGCCTTTTTCTATCAATCTATACAAACACATATATCTTATTTATCTAATATCTACAGATATATATTCCAGGATGACCCTTTTTAAATTCTAAATTTGAAGATGGATATTTGCTGACCTTCTCTTAGGTAAAGAGGTACTGCTATTTTATCTCAAAAGTAACCTATGGATGCATGAACAACCAGCAAATTGGATGTATGTTGACATAATATCGATTGTACACAGAGAAAC
>JAVXUM010000036.1:22169544-22180574 GCA_035590655.1 Pouteria glomerata
TATTTTTTTTTTTTTTTACCTCGTCACTAATTTCTTTTTTTTTTTTTTTTTTTGTAACGCGGAACCCGCAGCCACTATCCATTGGGTGTGCACTGGGTAAATTCCAAGAAAATTTAAATGTCAAGACCCCACCACCAGCGACCCCCACTTGAAACCTGGGCGTCCAAGCGGCGAATCGAACTCATAACCTGAGTATATCACCCACCTTATTACTAATTAGTTATTAAAAAATTAGTTTTTTTTTGTTTTGAGAAGAAAAAAAAGTTAACTTTTTAGTAATTAACTTTTTGTTAATTTAACATTTTTGTCTTTCAATATTTAAAGAGTATAGAATATAAGAAGATAATTTAATCATTTAAAAAAAAAAAAGAAAACCAATAACTGGTAGTTTTACTTATTTTGCCAAACGGAAACTAAGTGGGTTCAATGTTCTAAATTACCTTAACTCTATTAACTAAGTAACATTAAGTTCAACCTATTAAGACTATGTTTCATAGGTGAAAATAAAATGGAATGGCATGGAACTTAGTCTCAATTTAACTTATTTTCATACTTAGTTTTAAAAAATAAAATCAGATTGCTATTCTCACATTACGAATGCGTTTAGAGTGAAGATTTGGTCAAAGAAAAGAAACTATTAGAGAAAAGAAAAAGAAAAAGAGAGAAAGTATAAAATCCTAAATACATACTTTTATTTGAGTCGATAAAGAATATATAAAAAATTAAAAAATATTTATCAATAAATTAATTTTCTAATTCTAACTTCTCTTAATTTTGTAAATCCTATACATTTTCTTTTCAATTTTTGATAACAAATCAAATATGAGAAGTAATTTTGAATCACTATCCATTTACTTTTTCCTAACAAATTTTAATCCAAACATAGTTAAAGTGAGAAAATAGTGATGGAATAGTTTTTTCATTACAATCAAGAATTTATTTAAAAAAGTAAAAATAAAAACAAAATAAAGCAAGGAACGGCTCTAGGCTTCAGGATCATAGGTTTATTTCGATCAGTCTCGACTTATAAAGTGACTATTTTACCCCTAGATCTTTTTTTTTTTTTTTTTTTTTTTTTTACCTTAATTTGCATTTTAGATATTCTAAAAGATTTAAAAATATTTCTTAGAAAATTTCAAATCAGTTTGACAAATTTTGAATCAATCAAAGTTTAGATTGTAAAATAATAATTTGCATTATAGATATCCATAAAAGTTGAAAAAAAATTATTCTTTAGTAGTCGTCTTACTAAGTTAAAAATTTCATACCAATCAAAACTTGAATCATAAAGTAATCATTTTATCACAGGATTTGTTTTTTTTTTTTTTTTTCACATTCATATTTTGTGATTCTCAAAAGATTAAAAAAGTATTCGTCAAATGTTCCTTCATAACTAATTAAATTTTGCCATGATTTAGACCCAAGTTGTAAAATATTTTTTTTTACTCCTGGGCCGTATTTTGCCCAAATTTGTATTCTACACTCTCAAGAGGCTAAAAAATATTAATTACTAGGCATGTTTGTATCAGCTAACTAAGTTTTGACCAGATCCAAACTTTAACTTAAAGTTACCACCTTACCCTTGGTCTCTTTTTCAACCCATATTTGCATTATGAGTTTCCTAAAAGGCTAATAGTTATTACATGCTAGATTTTATACATATTTAAAATTAGGCAAAAAAATCAATTTTACTCCTCGATCTCTTTTAGGCCAAATTCATAATATGACCTTTCCTAATGATTAAGAAATATTTTTTGACATTTTTTTATCAGTAAAGCAAACTTTAAGCCAATTCCAATTCGGCGCAGAAGATTATCATTTTATTCTTGAATCCGTTTTTACCCAAGTTCATTGTGTGAGGGCTTCCCAAAAATCGAAAAATATTCATCAACATTTCTTTTATAATTTTTAAAAACATAAAAATTAAATTTTATTTTTATAGTCTTTCAAAAATTAATGCTAGTAATTTTTTATTATATTTCATTTTATTTCATCATAATTAAAATAGATAATCAAATTATAAGAATTTAAATGTCTATTTTGTTTTCATAATTTTTATGTTCGCAACCAATAAAAAAATTGCATTCTATATCACTCTCATTCCTATTTCATTCTCACATTTCATTTTCTCATACCAAATATAACCTAAGTTTATGGGAACAAGTATGGAATTATTTTTTTCTACTAAAGTTGAGAAAACCCACCTGTATTACCATCCTTAAATTTGAGTCGATTTTCTTAAACCATATTTTAGTGGGATTTTTTTTTTATTTCTTTGACAAAATTAAAACCTGATACATCCGCTCAATTATAGTCTTGTAATTAAAAACTCAATTAAGCTCGTAGGTTTAGATTTAAGGTACCCATAACAATTTCTCTAATAAAGGAAATTACTTATTTTTGTGCTCATAGAAATATATTTTTGATTTTGATCACAACTGAGTCAGAATAGCCTAGGGCTTAAGAGTTCATCACGGGAAAAATGGACTGAATCAAGAAGAATCTAACCTTTAGTCCCACCACCACTTCTTAGATGCCATGCAAGCCTTCTACACCAAGCTATAGTGGCTTTGGTGTCATCGTGCAGCATCAGGAACTCACTCTAAAAAATTAAAATTTTATATTCTATTCTGCAAGCATAGACTGGAAAGCAATTCTATGCCTTATAGTTAGGGGCAGAGACAGAAAAACCTAACTAGCTGACTTTTTTAAGGCTCTTAAGGATGAGATAAAATCCATACCAAGGAAGAGATAGTCTACTGTCAAATGCTTTCTCCTCGTTGTCTACGTCATCCAAGTGAATTGACAAGTTGCTCGGTTCCAAAACTAAGTATTATAATTTAGTAACTGGTTACCTTGAAGATGATTCACATCGCCTTAAATTTCTGCACAATTTGAGGTATTCAAGCATTGATGTTAAGCACCCCTACCCCTTCCACCTTTTTCTATCAATATATACAGACACATACATCTTATTTATCTAATATCTACAAATATATATTCCAGGATGACCCATTTTAAATTCTAAATTTGAAGATGGATATTTGCTGACCTTCTCTTTGGTAAAGAGGTACTGCTATTTCATCTCAAAAATAACCTATGGCTGCATGAACCACCAACAAATTGGATGTATGTTGACATAATATCGATTGTACATAAAGAAACAGTAGCACAGCCACATTTAGTCCAAGTGGGTGGCATGACCCTGCACCAAAATTTTTTTAAAAAAAAAAAAAAAAAAAAAAAAAGAGGCCCATTTTATGACTATATTACTTATTTGAACTCCTCCTATCATTAAACCTTGGACCCTCCTTTTATGTGTGGATTGCATAGGCTGAGGGTTACCATAGAGTGAGAGAAACATGTGGAGAGAGAGAGAGAGAGAGAGAGACCGAGATTGGAGAGAAGGGAAGGAATAATGAAAAGCAGATCTTGAGGAAAGATGAAGCCCGAATAGGAAAAAGAAAGGAAGAGGAGGAGAGAATGAAGAAGGGGGTTGCTATGCCAACTTCCTTTCTTTTTCCTTTTGGGTCATATGACCTTTAAGAAGAAGTTGTGTTATGAGTGTGTGTTAATTAGAAAACACGCTCATACACATTAAAAGTAGAACTCTCTAGAACCAGTATGGGACTTTAATTCATCATTCACATGTTTAAATTGTTTAAGTTGAACAAGAACTAACCGCAAATGAGATAGCCGATCCTTCGGTTTTGAGATTGAACGGTACCTATCTTTAATATATAAAATATCATTACATGTATGGCTATGCAGAGCAGGTAATTTGACTTCTGAGGCCTTAAAGCACTATTTCGATTACTAATTTACTGATAAATAGTTGTTGCATGTTAAAGTACTGTATGTAAATAAATTGGGAAAAATTTGCTTATTTTCAATTAGCTGTCATGAAACTTTTTGCACTTAGCCATTTAGTTATGTACTTTAAGTTAATTCTCTTTGCAAATTTCTATGGTGTGATGTTGTCTTACATTCTCATAATTATGGATAAGTTTCTCCAAAGGAAGTCTACAACATAGTTACCTAATGCATTAAACCCCCCCGGGACCTCAAACCAAATCACACGACTCCAAATGGGGTGCGTTCACGAACCAAATCACAAATATTGACGATCCACTTTCATGAGAGGAGAACGAATGCCTAAGATAAGAAGGAAACAAGTTTCAACTTCAAATTGTTGTTGTCGTCGTCACAGTTGCCCCTGGTATTGCATATACTACTGTATATCGAACCAAATAAAAATTTAAAGTAAATTACGATCCAAATAGCATTCCAGCCAAACATACTCCCAACGTACCACATACCGGCCAAGGTACCGTACTACAAATCTGTACCCGTACCACATACCAAATTGACTCACGAACTTGGTAACTATGGTCCACAATGGGTGATTCTTCTTGATCCCATGATGATATAGGTCTAGATTGACATAAAGTCGAGTGGAGATTGATCTAGAAAACCTCAATGTAGACCCAGGGCAACGACCTCTAATCTGGAGTTATAATACCAGAGATAGGGATCAATTTCAAAGAGCATACCTTTTAAAGGGCCCTTGTTAACCTCGCAAGCACAATTTTCCACAAACAGAATTTGCAAATGTCTTGAGGAGGTTCAATAATTTACAAACAGAATTCGTTGTCTCACATTCTCAAAACTATGGATAAGTTTCTTAAGTTTCTCAAAATGAAGTCTACAATGGGTGATTCTTCTCAAAGTCATGATGAGAATGGGTCCAAATTGAAGCAAAGTCGTATGGAACTTGATCTAGAAATCTTCATGCAGACCCAAGGTGACGACCTCTAATCTGGAGTTATAATGCTAATGATAGTGATAAAGTTCGAAGGGCATACCTTTTAAAGTGCCCCTGTTAACCTTGAAAACACAATTTTCCACAAGCAGATTTGCAAATGTCTAGGGGAGGCTCAACCCAAACTGGTTTCATGAATATTTTGGTTGGCCAGATTACAGCATGACAAAAGCTACAACATAACAATGCTCACAACCGAGCAAAGAAGAAGTGCCAAGATTTAATCAATCAAAAACATATTGAAAGGATTAGTGCAATGGTCACTGGAAATTCAAACAAAGATAAAGTTGACTATCGATTACCAAGTTCGTTTTGCGATAGTTCCTTGCACAAGATTTCTTTTCCAACAATGATTGGCATTCCATGGTCATCATGAGTCAAAATTATCAAGTGATAGAGGAAATTATTTGCTACGTTTTTCATTGGCTTGCTGACCACATTGACACGAATTCCTTATCACTTGTATCGAATAAGTGATCTAGTAAATAAAACCACTCCCCCTATGGAAAAATCATTTTAGGACACAAAAGGTACAAGAAGAGGCATAAATCAGAAAATAAAATGCACATATTGTGTTTATGGGTATGCATTGATACATTAGAAGTACATAGAGGCCAGAATAATGTTGACACGAAAACTAACATATATATATATGAGGAAAACCCAATAGCATGAAGTACAGAACACAAACTTTTGGAGGCAGAGTAGATAGGATCATCATACATTGGATAACGTCCAGAAGCAGAACCCAGGTTTATCATTACACCAGCCTTTTGTGCAGCTTGCATGATTTGGATCTGCCTCAAATTTAGATGATTACTTGACTTGTACAAAATACAAGATGACCATCTTAAATATAATGAACAAGATTCAGAACAATCTAAAAAATAGAAGACACCAATCTGCTACTGGATGTAAATCTGTTGCAATAGTCTAAATGGAAAATGAAGACCCAACAAATAAACAAAAAAGGGACACATGAACAGCCTTTTGTACCTAGAAAACATGATGAGAAGTTGATGGAAAATTCAACAGTTAAATAAAAAATATTTTGTCTAGTCATATACCCAAAAAAGATGAATATATATTAATGAGATATGACCCAAGAAGCAAGGAAAATTTAATGTACCGCACCCATATGAAACACTCCTTAACACATCAGACAATAATCCAAATTTATCCTATCATTTTTAATCATTTTTAGAATTACACACTTTTTGAACACCTAGGGGATACATTGCCATCGTCTAGACAAATGACTCACATTGCAAATTTGAATAAAAAGAACATAGAATCAATTAATAAAATAAAAACATAGGCTTATGTAGAAGCATAAATGAGCCATACTCAACCAAGCAACCTTGTGCTAAAGTTCAACTCCAATTTCAAGGAATATTCAGCAAGCTCGGTGAAGTGCAATAACACAGGTGATTCTAATTGCAATGATTCATTAATATGATGTGGTGCCTCAGTCGAATGCATGGCATCAGTAGTCGATCGCTAACTCGATCCAACTCTCTTACTTGCTAGCATATCTAAAATCTATACAACATCATATGTAAACAGTATATAAGTAAACACTCATAATCACAGACTCAAAATGATTACAATATGTTTTATAAGAAGAAATAATTTTCTAACATTATGTGTAAAGAACAAATGGGTATTTTATGTCTCTCTTTTATGTCTCGTTATGTTTCAATTTGTGTATATTTTTAGTTTGATTTATCTTTGCACAAGAAGAGAGTATTAATACTATACACTGTTAAAACAATATATTAGCAGTAACAATTTTTCAGTTTGTGATGACTTATGTCACATTATATGAAAGGAAAAGAAATATGTTAGAAGGAAGAAGTGCCTACTAGCAAATAATGGAGCCCCAACAGATAAGCCAATCTGCCATTGGATCTCAAATGGCAGAAGATCAGGAAACAGGTAGAAGAAAATGCAGCAGGAAACCAGCAATCCCTCGCACCATCAGATAATCATCAGTCAGCACCAAATGGAATAGACAGTCATTTCAAACCGAACACATGCACTAGCCAATGATAGCAGTATCATCAGCCAGAGTTCACCGATCACAAAGCCCTTCAATGCCACAATATACAAGTCACCCAGAACCGGTCCAGCAAAAAGCATAGCACTGGTTCCTCGAGCACATACTGACTCGACCAGCAAAGCAGCAAGCAGGACAAAACCAACATGCTAATGAAGGAGCATCATCAGTCAACAGCAAGCAACAATTCTATTTTCTAGTGTTTTTTTTTTTTTTTTTTTTTTATCACCCTATCTTCTTCCCTCTCAGCTTGTAGTAAGTCTTGTTGGTTCTCCAAAGATGGCACAATTGTTCTGTTGTTTTTACAGGGTATGATCATGGATGGTTTCAAGGCCTTTATCTTTCCACGCAGCTACTATTTTGCACAAACAAAGATTCGACTTTATTTCTGAGATCAACCATGGAATATGTTGCTTAATTTTAAATTACTTCCTATTAATTAGTGATGGATATTTCAATACACACACACAAATCTATATGTATATATATATTCAAGAAGGTCCATTGGCACTGCATCAAATTGAACCAGTGATATCGGAGGCCTTCCTATTCTACGGGCTTTGCCCAAGTTAAGTAACAGTCATGATTTTTGGGTCAACTTTGCAACAATGCTACAAATTGCTGGAGCACTTTCAGCCGACAAATTTGGTATCATTGGAAAGATCTATGAATCTAGTTTCCAAGCAAAAAAAAAAAAAAAAAAAAGGTGCATTTTTTGCATTTTATAGAAGGACTTATGGCCGTTTTCATAATGTGTTTCTGCCGACTGTTCAACTAAGGATTATGTAATTTTTGGCATTCCGATTTTGAGAAATTAATTTTGGTCTTACTGTTTCATTGTACATTCTTGTCTCTCAGAACCATGTGGTTCTCTTTTGCTAGGGTGCATTTGGGATGTTTAAAAGGTTCCATTTCTATTGTTTGACGAGTCCATTTACAGCAACAATGATAAGAATTAGGAAATGGGAGAACTGCTGAGACCAGAGTCCCACGTGCATCAATAGATGGGATTTCTTAAGATCTCAAAGCTCTCTAGTCCAGCAATTAGAAATATGAATGGACAAATTCATGAAATGATAAAAAATAGACATATGTGAAATTCAAAAAAAGCACGTGTTACATTCGACGTAAGTACAATAGGAGGGAGGGGGGAGAAAAAAATAAAAACAGAATTGAGGAAATTCGGGGTATGGTAAGAATTGGAGTTGAGAGAAAATGTGGAATGCAAAATATCACGTCTTATGTTGGACTCTGGTAAAATAAAAAAAGAAAATAGAAATAGGAATTGACAAATTTGTGATAGGGTAAGAATTGGACGAGGGAGAACTGTTAAGACATGAGTCCTATGTGCATCAAGATGAGATTTCTAAATACCTCAAAGCTCTTTAACCCAAGAATTAGAAATTCGAATGGACAAATTTGTAAAATGATAAGAATTAGATTCGTAAGAAATTCAAAAAAAAAAAAAAAAAAGCACATATTACACTCGACGTAGTTAAAATGGAAGGGGAAAATAAAATAAAAATAGGGATGTTGAAATTTGGGAAACAATAAAAATTGGAGTAGAGAGAAAATGAGAAATGCAAAAAATGACGTCTTATTTTGGACATGAGTAAAATGAGAAAAGAAAATGAAAATAGGAATTGAAAATTTTGTGATAAAGTAGGAATTAGACGTGTGAGAAATGCTAAGACAGCAGGCCCACTTGCACCAATGGATGGGATTTCTTAAGATCTCAAAACTCTTTAGCCCAAGAATTAGAAATATGAATAAACAAATTCGTGAAATGATAAGAATTAAGTAAATAAGAAATTCAAATAAAGCATGTGTTATGTTCGACATAGGAGTGGCGTAATTTGCGATACAGTAAGAATCGGATTTATGAGAAAATTATAAATACAAAAAACACATCCTATGTCGGACATGGTAAAATGGGAAAAGAAAATCAAAATAGGAATTGACAAATTTCTAATATGGTAAGAACTGGACGTGGGAGAAATGCTAAGGACATAAGTCCAACGTGCATCAATAGATGGTATTTCCAAAGACCTCAAAACTCTCTAGCCCAAGACTAGAAATATGAATAGAAAAATTTGTGAAATTACAAGAATTAGATTTATGAAAAATTCAAAAAAAGCACAAGCTTCATTCGACATATGTATATGAGGGAAAAAAAAAGAATATAACAAAAATAGGAATAATGAAATTTGTGATATGGTAAGAATTGGAGTTATGGGAAAATTAAAAATGCAAAAAACACGTCTTGAGCTACACGTGGGTAAAATGGAAAAAGAAAATTGAAATAGGAATTGACAAATTTGTGATAGGCTAGGAATTGGATGTGTGAGAAATACTAAGGACACAAGTCCCACGTGCATCATTGGATGGGATTTTTATAAACCTAAAAGCTCTCAAACCAAGAATTAGAAATGTGAATGAACAAATTTGTCAAATGATAAGAATTATACTTAAGAAAAATTCAAAAGAAGCACGTGTTACATTCGATGAAGGTAAAATGGGGGGAAGTAAAGAAAATAAAATAGGAATGGCGAAATTTGGGATATGGTAAGTATTGGAGTTAAGAGAAAATGAGACATGCAAAAAATCACGTCTTATGTTGGACTTGCGTCAAAGGGAAAAAGAAAATAGAAATACGAATTGACAAATTTGTAATATGCCAGTAATCGGACGTGGGAGGAATGCTATGACGAGAGTCCCACGTGCATTGAAAGATGGGATTTCTAAAGATCTCAAAACTCTCTAACCCAAGAATTAAAAATATGAATAGACAAATTTGTAAAATGATAAGAGTTAGACTTATAAGGAGAGAGAAAAAAAAAACCATGTGTTACGTTTGACAAAGGTAAAACTGGGGGGAGGGAAGAAAAGAATATAAAAATAAGAATGCTAAAATTTACGACATGGTAAGAATTGGAGTCACTAGAAAATGAGAAATAAAAAAAAAAAAAAACACATCATGTGTTTGACATGGGTAAAATTGAAAATGAAAATAGTAATATGAATTGACAAATTTATTATATATTAGGAATTGAATAAGTGATAAACGGTAAGGACACAGGTCAATCGTGAATCAACGGAAGGAATTTCTAAACACCCCAAAGCTCTTTGAACCAAACCAAATCAAATCAAGCCTTTTCCCACTAGGTGGGGACCTCAAAGCTTTTTAATCAAAGAATTAGAAATACGAATAAACAAATTTATGAAATGATAAGAATTAAATTTATGAGAAATTCAAACATTTTATGCTTGACGTATGAAAAATGGAGGGGGGAAGAAAAGAATATAAAAACAGGAACAGGGAAATTTGGGATATGGTAAGAATTTAAGTAAAAAAAAATGAGAAATGCAAAAAAATCACGTCTTATTTTAGGCATGGGAAAATGGAAAAGAAAATGGAAAAAGGAATAAACTAATTTGTGATATGGTAGGAATTGGATGAGGGAGAAATGCTAAGACATGAGACCCGCACGCATCAATAGATGGGATTTCAAAAGACATCAAAACTCTCTAACCCAAGAACTAGAAATATGAATGGACAAATTTGTGAACTGATAAGAATTAGACTTACAGGAAATTTAAAAAAAGTACGTGTTACGTTCAACATAGGTAAACGGGGGGAAAAAAGAAAAGAAAAGAAAAATAAGAATATGGTAATTTGTGAAATGGTAAGAATTAGAGTCATGAGAAAATAAGAAACACAAAAAACACATCTTATGGTGAATAAAGGTAGAATAGAAAAAGAAAATCAAAATAGGAAAAGGAATTGATAAATTTCTAATATGGTAGGAATTGGATATGGGAGAAATGCTAAGGACATGAATCCGACATGCATTAATGGATGGGATTTCTAAAGACCTCCAAGCTGTCTAGCCCAAGAATTAGAAATATAAATGGTCAAATTTGCGAAATGATAAGAATTAGAAAAATGAGTAATTTGGAAAAGCACGTCGACCGCTCTCAAAATGTGAAGAGGGTTTATACTCTCAAGTGCAAGAGGTGGTCGTAGTTTAAGCTAGGTGAGTCCTAGGTCATCTCCACAGGAAGCCTATAACTTTAATTCTAAGTTTACCAGGTTTATTTTATTCCTATATTATTATTAAATTAACATATATTTAAATTTGAGGTTTT
>JAVXUM010000036.1:22180674-22198671 GCA_035590655.1 Pouteria glomerata
GTGATTTTTATTTTTATATGTTATTTTTATACTTTTTCATGTACTTTTACTTTATAAATTTAAATTTAAGTTATGTACATGTTAAATTATATTTATATGCCTTTAGGCACGAGAAATTGCTAGTTTATAAAAAAAATAAAATGTTTTTTTGTATTTTTTTAAATGTGAATAGTATGTTTAAAAATTAATTGAAAAAAAACTGATTTGTTATGGCAAAGATATCTTCTACCCTTCAATTCCATTCATCTTGGACTTCTTATCCATAATAATCAAAACGATATTATTTGCGCAGGGTGTAAATTGAAAGGAGTAAATGTAGCATTTCTGAAAAAAATAATTATTAGCAAATAGAATTTGATTCTACAAGTAAAATAATAGCAAACATAACTCAAGGTAAATGAGACTATGGGATAGTTAAGGGAATAGAGCTCATTCACTCACAAAGTTTGTTTTGAGTTCAAGTCTTATGGGTGAGATTGGATTTTGAGATACTATGAACTGTAATGTGTTAAATGTTCTAACCAAAAAAAAAAAAAAAAAAACTCAAGGTTGAATTCTCAACTTTTGTTCTGTTTTTTTATTTTTATTTTTAAAAAAAAAAAAAAACAAAATACAAAGAAATCTATACATATATATACCTATGCTTCAAATGACAAAAATGCGATTTATATATCGACGTTCATTCGCCGTATTTACAGCTACATCTTTTAACATCAAATATTTTGTTACATGGTGCATGCTATGCCCTTTACTAAAAATAGAAACATAGCATTTGTTCCTCGGTTTGACTAGATCCTTGGAACAGAGAAATTCTTCACTTCTTCATAAAGGTCACAATTTGTTCAAGCATATATAAACACTGCTAGAATAGGGGCCACCATAAGTGGTCATCTATATGCATAAAACGATCGTCTTTGAGTATTTGCAACTGGTTTAAGAGAGTTGTTAATGAGAGAGTCACTATGGGACATCGCCAACTGCCTGGAAGTGGTCGTTACAGATGCCGACTGCCTAAAGGAAGATATAGTTAGTGTAAAGCGATGGAGAGATAGAATTATTGTAATTAAGTTAGTGTTAGGAGAAGAAATAGTGAACGTAATTAGTACTTACGCCCCCCAAGTGGGTTTAGGAGATAGACATAAGGAGAAGTTTTGGGAAGACTTTGAAGGAGTACTACTAGAGATACTCCAAAGAGAGAGGTGGTCTTCATAGGAGGAGACTTGAACGGTCATGTAGGACGCGATATAGATGAAAACATAGGAGTAGATAGGGGGTATGGATACTATAATAGAAATGAAGAAGGAAAAAATATTTTGGCGTTTGCAGTGGTTTATGATCTCATGGTGACTAACACTTTTTTTAAGAAGAGAGAGAAACAAATTGACTTTTTCTTAATTAGGAAAAGAGACCGCCTAACTTGTAAGGATTGCAAGGTTATACCGGGGGAGAGCTTGACTTCCCAACATAGGTTGTTGATTATAGATGTGCAACTTCAAAAGTGTACTAGAAGAAAAAAGTTGTATAAATGCTCGAGGACTAAATGGTGGAACTTGAAAGGTAATAAGCCACTAACACTAAGGGAAATAGTTCTAGAAGAAAATGTTTGGGCTATAAATGAGAGTTCAAATATTATGTGAGACAAGGTAGCAAAGTGTATCAAGAGGGTAGGAAAAGAAATTTCAGGAGAATCCAAATGGGGTACTCCTACACAGAAAGAGGCTTATTGGTGGAGTGAGACCTTTGAGGAGTTATATAGGTGACTTGACACTAAGGAAGGTGAAAGAGAGATATTCAAACTTGCTAAAGCCAGAGATAGGCGGACTAAGGATTTAAACCAAATTAAATGCATTAAGGATAAGGATGGAAAGGTATTAGTAAAGGAAGATGAGATAAAGGAGCGCTGAAAAAGCGACTTCTACAAGTTATTTAACGAAAGCAACAATAATGACATATAGATGTGGCAGCTTACTAATTTTAGAAAAGAATTGAATCATATGTGCTATAGGAGAATCAGCAGGGAAGATTTAGGAAAGATATTGAAAATGATGAAGAATGGAAAAGCGGTCAGACCAGACGGTATCCCTATTGAGATTTGGAGGTGCTTGGGGGAGGATGGCATAGGTTAGTTGACAAAACTTTTTAATGTAGTGCTAAAGAGCAAGAAGATGCCTGATGCATGGAGGAAAAGTATTTTTATACCCATATACAAGAGTAAATGAGATATTCAAAACTGTGCGAACTATCGAGGGATTAAATTAATGAGCCATACGATGAAATTATGGGAGAGAGTTATTGAGAGAATATTAAGAAGGACAACAAACGTTTCAAAGAATCAATTTGGTTTCATGCCTGGGAGATCAACCATGGAGGCTATCCTCCTCCTGTGGAGGTTAATGGAACAGTATAGAGAAGGTCAAAAAAATTTACATATGGTGTTCATTGATTTGGAGAAAGCCTATCATAGGATTCCTAAGGAGATTTTATGAAGAGTATTGGAAAAGAAATGAGTGTGTGTAGCATATATTGAGGCAATAAAGGACATTTATGATAGAGTAAGGACGTCTATACGAATGGCTAACGGAGAGACTAAGGAGTTTCTTATCACGATTGGTCTACATCAAGGCTCAGCGTTAAGTCTGTACTTGTTTACCCTAGTTGTGGATGAGATTACCAGATATATTCAGGAAAAGGTGCTGTGGTGTATGTTATTTGCAGATGATATTGTCTTAGTAAATGAGACGAAAGAAAGGGTGAATGCTAAGCAAGAATCGTGACAAGAAACATTAGAGGCAAAGGGTTGAGGATAAGTCGATGCAAGACGGAATATATGAAATGCAAGTTTAGTCAAAATAGGATAACGAGTAACATATAAGTAAGTTTGGGCACTCAAAAGATTGTAAAAAAAATAAACTTTAGATACCTTAGATCTATGGTTCAGCAGGATGGAGGGATTGATATTGATGTAAGTCATAGGATTCAGGCCCGGTGAACCAAATGGAGAAGTGCTTCAGGTGTTTTGTGTGATCAAAAAGTTTCTCTCAAGATTAAAGGAAAGTATTATAAAGTGGCAGTAAGACCAGCGTTGTTATATGGATCAGAGTGTTAGGCAATAAAGCATAATCATATTCAGAAAATGGTAGTTGCGGAGATAAGAATGCTAAGATGGATGTGCGGGATCACTAGAAGAGATAGGACTAGGAACGAAAAAATTAGGGGTAAAGTAGAAATAGCACCGATTAAATACAAAATGAGAGAAAATCAACTAAAGTGATTCGGTCGTGTTAAAAGGCGTCCAACGGAAGCACCTGTTAATAAGTGTGAAAGTATGGAGATTAACATGAGTAGGAAAGGGAGAGGGAGACCCAAGAGTAGTTGGAAAGTTATTAGTAAACATGACCTGGCCTACATGGATTTAACGGAGGATATGGCCCTTAACAAATTTGATTGGCGTCGTCAAATCTATATAACCGACCCCACCTAGTGGGAAAAGGCTTGGTTTGGTTTGGTTTGGTTTAGTTTAGTTTGGTTTGATTAATAACATTGAAGATTATGAATATTGTTGGAGCATCTTATAAAAGGCAAGAGACTTTTTAGCCAAACAACACGATAGAGTTGCTGAAGCACTCATGAAATGGGAGACACTAAGCAGAAGAGGCTTAAATTAAGAAACTAATTGGCAAAGGTCAGGTGATACTCACTGGAGCTCACACTATGGGACCTTAATTAGACTTATTTCTACGTTTTCTGTTCTCGAAGTACTTAAAACTCATTACGGTTGATGGTGTTCATTTAGAACAAACAATTGAAGCATGCATGTTGCAAGCAATACAATCATTTGACCGTGTTCACAATGCATTTGATGAAAAATATCTTCGGGATTACTAATGAGTTGTCACTTACATTGCAAAAGAAAGGGCAAAGGATTGAGAATGCCGTGAGAATAGTGCAAATATCGAAGCCACGCTTGCATTTGATGAGAGAAGATGGATGGGATGCTCTATTTCTTCTTTTTGCTCCGCACATGATATTATTGTTCTAAAGAAGGATGATGAGTTTGTGGCTCGTGGACGTCCAACACGAGAAGCCGACGAAATGATGAACTTATATCATTTTCATGTTGAGTTGTGTTACAATGTTATAGATAAGCAAGAAATGGACCTAAGTAGTCATTTTTTGGAGGGAAACACTAAGTTGCTTTTGTGTGTGGGGGATGTCTTAATCTAAGCAACTCATTCCCTGGTTTCAACAAGCGCTTCACTAATATTGTATCCAAAAGATTTTTCTATTTATATTCTTCTGCTACTTGATAATTAGCTTGAAACAAACATCATTGATGTTCAAACATCTAGATCCAAGTAATCAGCAAAGGGGATAGCTGGTCTAGCTAAGAAGATGATGCAAACAAAAAAACACACAATATACTGATTGATTTATATGCTTATTACTTTGGCATTGACTCTACCACTTTCAACAGCAAGTTAGAGAGAGCAACTTTTGCAGTGAAGATTGTCAAGAATGGGTTGTGTAGTCGCATTGGAGATGATTGGCTTAGTGCTTGTTTTGTTGCATATATTGAGAAAGATGTTTCGATTGGGATCAACAATGAAACCATTATGCAACGATTTCAAACAATGAGGCCATGATAGGAGCAATTGTAGTTAGGTACACTTTTTCAATATGAATTAATTTATTTCTTAGAACTAATGAAATATTAGCCATTAAGTTGTAATCTAATGAAAATTTATATATTGTGCCCATGCGTTGAACTTTGGCCCCCTTCTAAAATTTCGCTAGCATTGCCCCGCAAAGAAGAAGGCTCTTGAAGAGAACTACAGCTTAACAGATTCTGACACAAACTACGAACAAGAAATATTAGAGACAATAATGACATTGATATCAAAATGATCACAAGTAATTGTTGCTTCACAAAGACGAGAAAAGAAAAAAGTATAATCAAAAGACATGAATATTTAAAAAAAAAAAGAATCCTCGAATAATACATGTACGATATAGAGAAAATAGCCACCACTATGCATTAACTATTACTTTGATAGGGCAATGAGGAAATTAACTAGTCATCATAAACAGTAATAAGTTCATAAGCCTGTCCTATCAAAAGTGAGCAAACACAATGTCTGTTTCATATATGATTAAGCACGAAAAAATCCAACTATGAAAGCAACAAGAAACCATAGCAGCCAACCTACTATTTTACCTCAAAGCCTGCATCAAATGGAAGACGGGAAGCAACATCTTTTTTATTACCTCCAAAATAACGCCCTGAGCTATAATTAACCTGTCCACAGAATATTTATGTTAGAAAGCATTTCCAAATGAGACCAAGTGCAATCACACTTATCAATTTTACCCTTATCCATTATGTTCCTCAAGCCAATCCAGCTTGATCCAAACATCACCAATTTAATGTTTCAAAAACCAGAGCAAGTGACCCAATTCAGCCAGAAAAACCATTACTCATTCCTCATCTACACCCTATGTCTTTCCTGGAATTTTGAAGCTCTAACCTCAAGCAAAGTACCATCTCACTCAAGGATGAGATCAACCAATTTCATTGTGAGTTTGTTAGCTCGACTAAAACTCAAGGCATGAACCATTCGACTCACCAAAAGAGGAAGTGCCCATTGCTACTAGGTCTAGAGTTGAACTTGGTGTTGACCTACCTAATAGCTCTAGTGAATCCACCGCACATTGTGTTCTTGGCACACGTGACCCCATAGCTTACAAGGTCAACACATTGTCATTTGTTTCTCAAGACATGGAACAAATTCAGCTTCAAAGTGAGTTTCCATTCACAAAGACGGCTTCCTTTCCACTCGATTAGCCCTTAATCACCATACAATGGGTGATAAAGGATGATTGTCCTACATATATTGTTCCTGGCTGCACTTTCAGAGAATTATGAATGTGATTGGCAAGCCTATGTTGGGTTATTTCTTCATAGAAGTCATATATGTCAAGAACATGGGTTATATGTGTTGAACATTTCCCGTGGGAATTTTATGTCAACGAATTCTTACGCTCTACCACTCTCCTGTTCTTTATGCCATTCTTATGGTGCCTGCTTCATCTTCCACAGTGCCTCGTGAAGATATCTACGTTATTCGTAATTTTTGGGCACTTTAGAAGCTTGTTGCATACAATTTGACTTGTTCTTCAAATTTCCTTTTTCATATGTATAGTAAGTTTGATTCTACCGATACAATAATTCTTGTGATTCATAAACCTTCTTATCAACCACACTTCTCAGTCTGTGTCCTCCTACATAGCTGATATTAGATGCAGAATTGTTTTGCGTGATAATAATTATAGATTTTCTGTAAATGCTCATGGTAGGAACATGGAGTTTTATCAATGCAGTATGCTTTTATTCATGATTTGTTTGACTCTTGTTTCTACTCATTCTCCACAGTCATTACATATCATAGATATTGGGCCTTTTTATACTTGTGACCCTTACATTGCTGTGATATGATTATTAACACAGCTTCCAATATGGAGTTTTTGTTGACTAATAGAGGACCCCAGAGTCATTTGTTCTCATGGCATCCCGCAAGACCTTGTTCTCATTGCTGATGTTGTGACTTGCTTTCAGTTCTACTACATCGAACCTAGCTAGCACCCCCTTGTAACACATCATAGTTGAGTTTTTCTCAACCGGAGATAATGTTACGACATGGAAACAAGATGGATTTTATTTTATTTAGGATTTATTTTTGGTACTTACTGTAAATTGGAGAGGGTTTTATTGAATGGCTTGACACCCAACTGGGTTATCTCTGATTGCTATTTATAATCATACAATAAATACTATACAGATAACTTATACTGGATATATTATCCCTATCACCCCTAGATACATTAATACTAGTGACACATGTACATGAATATATTTTGAAACTTACTACCTGTGGGATTTTGTTAAAATTCTAAAGGATTTTTGATGGGGCATCACGTATTTAAATAGACATTCCCCTTAAATGATCAGCCCTAGGATGCATCTTCAAGTATTTAATAAGTGCATTCCCTTTAATAATACATTCCCAATAAATTGTCTTTTGGCCTCCCCTAGGATTTGTCTTTTGGTTTGTTTTTGTATTTTCTATTTAAAGGGTTGCATGTATTGCTTGTAGAGATG
This sequence comes from Pouteria glomerata, assembly GCA_035590655.1. Classification (NCBI taxonomy): domain Eukaryota; kingdom Viridiplantae; phylum Streptophyta; class Magnoliopsida; order Ericales; family Sapotaceae; genus Pouteria; species Pouteria glomerata. Next base: position 22,187,831 of record JAVXUM010000036.1, read on the forward strand.
GTTGAGTTGTTTTCCTCTATTCCCCATGGTGTTCTTCTCTCTCTTTCTAGATATTTATTCTTCTTGGCTATTTCTTCCCTTCCATGCTATATTTTCTTTCTTGTTTCACATCAAATTGGTATCAAAGCTAAAACCTAATCATTCAAAAAAAAGAAGAAAAAAAAAACGTTGTATTTAATCCAGCTGTATTTTTAGGATTTATTACAGGCGAGGGCAGATTAAATTGTTGGAAGAACTTATTTGCTTTACTCAAGGCAACCGTTCGGTTACTAAATATATCACTGAATTTGATGATCTCAAAATGAGATGCACTACAATGAGATGCAATTTAGTTGAAGATAATTCATTATGTTTTGCCAGTTTATACAAGGCCTGCAAGATTATCTTCAGAGAGAACTTTACTTTACAGATGTTAGAACTATCAACAGTGCTTACACTCTTGCCCGAGAATATGAATTGGTTTTTCATCCCTCAAGACAAGTGTTATCATTGAATTCGGAGCCAACGTTAGTTCCTACTCCTATAACTCCACCAATGAGTACTGGCGAAAAAAAGGTCATTAAAAATCCTGTGAAAGAGACTGAAGAGAATAATCTCGAAGAACTAAACTATGAACCCAACCTTGTGGAGTTCGATGATTTCGGTGAGGATTTTGATAACCAACTCTCTAGTGACTTGACTGCTGATGTGCCTAGCAGATACCACCTAAGGAGTTTTGCTCTAATCAATGTCGAAACTGTTGAAGTGCATCTAACAGCACAAAATTTTGACCATGAGTATGAAGAATTTGTTGATTTTAGTGATGTTGTACCAAAAATTGCAATGTCTCAATCCAAGTTACAGCCCATGCCTCATTACTATCATGTCCACTGGGATTTCATCAATGCCGTTGCATTGTCCATCCCAAAAGTTAATTCACTTTTGGAATTCTTTTTGAATCAGCAGGATATTTCACCAGAGTCAAGATCCTTCCACTCCAAGAGAATTGGTGGGGACACTAGGTTTCTATTCCCCTCACACGTTTGCATGAACTTTGGGAGAAGTTGGCACATCCAATTTGTTCATAGCCAAGTGATTAAAGGAAAGCATGCTTGATTTTCTTCCCGCCTTGGGAGAATTGATGGGACGTCATGTATTTAATAAGTGATACATTCCCCTTAAATGATAGGCCCTAGGATGCATCTTCAAGTATTTAATAAGTGCATTCCCCTTGATAATACATTCCCCTTAAATTGTCTTTTGGCCTCCCCTAGGATAGTCTTCCCTAGGATTTGTCTTTGATTTGTTTTTGTATTTTCTATTTAAAGGGCTGCATGTATTGCTCACGGAGATGGTTGAATAATTGATTAAAAAATACGGCTTGTGAGTTGTTTTCCTCTCTCTCTCTCTCTCTCTCTCCAGATATTTCTTCTCCTAGTCTATGTCTTCTCTTCCACAATATATTTTCTTTTTTGTTTCACATCAATTTTATTGAGATTTTGTTTTAGTTTAGGATTGGATTTTATTACTCGTTTTAATTTTAGCCTATATAAAGGCTAAGGATGTATTGGATTAATTAGTTTTGAATGAATTGAGTTTAGTGGCAGTTTTCTTTATCTCTTGTTTCTTTGCTTTCCAGGTCCCATCCACACACACCCCCAAAATTTGTGCACTTCTAATCTTCCCAGGAAGTTTTGGACGTTCAATACCTTTTCCCTTATCATAGTCATTCGTGCATTTTTTTCCCCTTATCAGATCTCACTGTCTTCCAAGATATACTTATCTTGTAATGTTCTATCTACATTTTGGACTGAAATGTGTTAGCATTATCAAGACTTTTGAACCTAAGGATTTTTTTCTTTTTTTTCATTTTTGCCAATTGTATAGTTGATTGCAATAAGAAATTTGATGGAGATTACATTCATTAATCATTTCAATTTATAGAAATTTGGAAGATTGGCTCCCGACTCTCAGCTTAGTCCATTGATCCATGAGATAATGTGTTGGAAATTTAAAATGTATCATAGTAATGCACACTTGTTCTAATGTACCCAAAGATTACTAGGTTATAATCCAAGACTAGTTCTTTTTTAAAGATTTGTAAAAACCAACTCTACTTCATTCTAGCCTTTAAGATAGCTATAAAAAATTCAACAGTTGTATGAGAGATTGTTACCTCTTTTATGTTTACTGGGTAAGATAGCTAAAATTTCAAAAGCAAATCGAGTTGAGCCACACACTTACATCACTGGCATTAACACCAGCATAAATAATCTTCACAAGGACATGATCCGGTTTGATCGGAAACCTTAATGGTGCATGCACTATGCTGGTAGCACTACGAAAATTGTGACCAAGGGTGTGGACAACTCTGAAGAACAAAAATCAAATTCAATGTCAAAAAATCAATGAAACGATCTTTAACTATTCTGCAAAACACAACATGCAATGAATAAATTTACTGGTTGGAATAACAAGCTGCCACGAATTCATGCTTGCAGAACTGCATAAGATGACAAGTAAAATGGAGAAAAAGGGAGGCATATGCACTCTGCATACCATACATAGAAGAATTATCAACTGCAAGATATAAGCCATAGCCTAAAATATGTATTTCAAATTTGTCACCAGAGGAATTGCATTAAAAAATGAAATGAAAAATAAAAAAAAAAATAAAAAGTAAAAAGGAAAGGGGAAGGGCAAGATTGATCTGTCTTGAATAAACTCGAAATTTAAAAAAAAATGTGAGAGTTTATTTTTTGTTTTTTTTTATCAATAAATAAAATCCATTAAAAAAAAATAAATAATTACAAGCATTGAGAAAATGCCCCAAAAACATACACCCCAACCCCAAAATAAGGAATCATACTCTCAACAAAGCCCAAAAAAAGAATCCATATCTGGTTCTATAACCATCACCAACCAAACCAAATAATCCATCTGAGACAAAAACAACAAGCCACCATGCCTTCCTTCTTTTCCTAGAAATCCTTGTACAATTGAACGCCACCACGATTGAAAATCCACAATTCCCTTGTCCACTCACAATGAACAAGATGATCAATACGCTCCCATCTTTCTGACAAAAACGACACCAATTCACAATAATTTGTCTTTTAACAATTAAATTGTCAATGGTGAGAATCTTACCGCAAACCAAATGCCAAATAATTAAAACACAACCTTTTGAGGTGCCCCTGATGACCTATAGTTTTCTAAGGAAATCCCTCTTCACAACCCACTAGTTCTTTATGAAAATATTTCACATCAAAAGATCCTAAATTCATAACTTCCCATTTCATTCAATCTTATCCCCCTCACCAACTGCTTTAGTATGTAACTACAGTAAATCCACAAAAACAGCAACCTCCCAATCTTGCAAAGTTATGTGAAAATATATATTCCAATTTCCAAGACACCTAACCACCAGCCAAAGAAAGCATTCCTCTATAGACACACCTCTATTCACAGCCAACTCATTTTCTGGAAACATACCCTTCAAATAAGTACCACCTATCCAAAGTTCCAAACATCATCCCAAAATTTCAAGCTGGACCAATAATATCTCGCCAAAGTTCATCCCAAAACTTTCATACCAACATAAGTAAATCAAAGGTATTAAAACTTTCTCCACAAGCCAAGGAAATCTGAAAATGTCTTACAACATTACATCACAGCCTCATTATCAACTATAATGTATAGGGATATGCTTCGAAACCTGGATTATTGAGCGAACCGGAAAAATGAGCGGGTTAAGGGTTCAACCATTGGGTCAACTGAAAATAAACCATGAGGTTATAAATAGATTAAATATGATGCATAAATAAATTTGAAAATTAAAATAATTAAAATTTACGTAAAATCTAATTTTTGTTAACTATGTTTCTAATGTCAATTCATTATTTTTATAAAGCCATTATAAGTTGAAATATTTTCTTAATTGAAAAGATTGATACTACGTAAACAATTAAATAATAGCTTTACAAGTGTATTAAGAACATATAATGGTTTTGCTCTATAAAGAACAGAAACAATTAGATAATAGCTTCAATTTTTTTTCACAAGGATTGTATCGGCCAATTCAAATGAACCATGAACTATTCGTATGGATTACCGGTTCAATAGCAGTTTTTACCAATTTAAGCTAGTTTTTTTATATAATGGATTTGAAATATAAATTAGACCATTTTTTAGACAGGGTCACGGGTTTACCAGCTCAACCAACCAATCAATATGAGTTTTAAAACATTCATAACAGTTGCATAACAATTCAAAATTGAAGCTTCTGGTAGGGTGAGTAATGAGCTCTAGGGGATTAGTCCCACAAAATGTAGGAACACCTCTAGAATTAAAAAAAAAAAAAAAAAGGAAAAAAAAATATTGTGAAGAAATTTGGTATGAAGAAAACTTCTTCTCATTGTTATCAAATTCTTTGTGCATGGTATCCAATATATACAAGTAGGAATCAAATAAAAATAGGAAGGCTATAAATCAGATCCCCACAAATCAGGGATACTGATATAACTACCAAAATAATATAATTGCCAAAAAGTACATATAGTTACAGCTGTTCTTCTCACACTCTCTCTCAAGCTAGTGAATGAATGTTGTCCATTCCAAACTTGACAATTATAGATTGAAATATTGTGCCTATTAGTTCCTTGGTTAACACATCTGCAAGTTGACCTTCGGTAGAAACAAAGGGAGTATAGATTAACCACTATCTAATTTTTCCTTTAGGGTAAATTACATCTAAACCCCCTAAACATGTGTAATTACACATAGACCCCCTCAACATTTAAAATTTACAAAAACCTCCCTTATTTTGAAAACTTAGTATCACTTTACCCCTTCCGTTAGCATGCCGTTAAAATTTCTGTCAAAATGATGACGTCAGGCAAAATTTTTTTCAAATATATCAAAGTTGCCCTTTGTAACCATTTAAAATTTATATACTTACATACATACATATATTTATATATATATAAGCAAACATAATCCAATCTGCCACTATTGCTGCCGGTGCCTCCTGTTCCATCTCTTCGTCGACGAACCGACCTCCTTTGCCTCATCAATCTCTTCGCAGACAAATTGAAGAGAAAACCAATTTCAATGCTGTCATAGAGGTTGCCTACGCAGCCCAGCATTGATTCCTTCGTGAGGAGCCTAATCACCGTTAGACCCAGATTTGGACCCAGATTCATCAAATTTGATTCTTCTTCTTTAGACTTGATTCCAAGCGATTGTGTACGACACACAGATGCAAAAGAGTCTCACCTCGATCCAACTGGTACGCGGTCACTTCGGGTCGAGCCCGAACCAGCTCTTCCACAATGTCAGCACGTCCTTTCATGACAGCGAGATGAAGAGGAGTCCACCCACCTCCGTCGCGCACAAGACAAACCTACGGATCCAACTGGAGCAGAATCTTGACGATCTCAATATACCCATTTGCGGAGGCCGAGTGAAGAGATTACCGCCCCTTTGAATCCAACTCTTTCGCCATATCTAGCTTGTACCCCAACACAGCCTTGGCAAACTCCAAATGACCCAGCATGGAAGCTATGTGGAGAGGATTTCGCCGAAACAAGTGACTGAGACTCTTGCTAGAGTGAGTCTATCTTCTTCCATCAACTGATTCAGTGACTCAACGTTCCCATACAGTGATGCTTCGTAAAGCCTTTTCTCTCTCATGATTCTCTCATAATTTATATGAAGCTCATCTCCAATTTGAAAACTTAAAAACTCATTCGCCGCTCGATTCGAAAATGGGTAATTTTCTCTCCTATTTTCTCTCTCTATAAACAGAGATGGAGTTACCCACAAACTCCTCCTCTGTGCATATCCATGCTTAAAAAAAAAATAGACTTGAAGCTTTCTTCTATGTCTCTCTTTGAACTTGGGACTCTAAATAGACAGGGGTACAATTGTCTTTGTAATAAAATTTTAACGGAGTTAAGCTTTAAATTAACGGAAGGGACAGGATGTTAATAACTTTTCAAAATAAGGAAAGTTTTTGTAAATTTTAAATGTTAAAGGGGTCTATGTGTAATTACGCAAATGCTTAGGGGGTCTAGATGTAATTTACCCTTTCCTTTATGAAATGCTTGTCAACCTTAACATAATTGGTGCAATCGTGTTGTACTGGATTATATGCTATGTTGATGGCTGACTTGTTGTCGCAATAGAGTTTTCATTGGTCCTTCTTACTTGATCTTCAAGTCTTTTAGGATGATCTTGAGCCACAGTAGTTCACAAATTCCTAGTGCCATTGCCTTAAATTTTGCTTCTGTACTAGACCTTACCACAATGTTGTGCTTTTTACTTCTCCAAGTCACAAGATTGCCACTAAGAAATAACCTGACGTTGATCTTCGATCAAGTGGAGACCCTGCAGAGTCAAAATATGTGTAAGCATCAAGATTCAATTTTTCTCCTTTCTTGAACAGGATTCCTTTCCCTAGTGATCTCTTTAGATATTTTAATATCTTATATACTACTTAAATATGCACTTCCTTTGGATTATGCATAAAATGACTTACCACACTTACTACATTGGCAATATTAGGCCTAGTTGAAACAAGTAGATTAACTTCCTACTAGTCTTTGACAAGTATCTCTGTCTATTGTAGCATCCTCTAAAGACTCTCCAAGTTTGTGGTTGAAGTCTATATGAGACTCGATAGGTTTGCACCCCAATTTCCCCGTCTCTCTTAGTAGATCCAACACATTTTTGTTGAGATATAAAAATTCCATGCCGTGCGTGAGCAAATTCAATGCAAGAAAATATTTCAAACTTCCTAACTCCTTTATTTCAAATTTTTTAATCAAATACCTCCTTAAGGCTTCTCTTCCCTCGATATCATTTTTTGTTATCACAATATCATCCACATACGCTAACAAGGCAATCACTGCCCCTGAACCCAAGTGCACAAACAAAGTATGATCTCCTTGACTTTGTTTTTATATCCCACGGCTAGCATAACTTCAGCAAATCGCTCAAACCAAACTCTAAGGGATTGTTTTAGACCATGTAGAGCCTTTTTTTAGTCTGCACACTTTTCCCTCTAAATTTGAACCAAAACCAAGAGGAATTTCCATATAGATTTCTTCATCCAAATTACCATATAAGAAGACATTCTTAACTATTGCAGACTCCACCCAAGATTAGCAGCCAATGATAACAATACCCTCACAGTATTCATTTTAGCAACAAGAACAAAGGTTTCTAGGAAGTCAATCCCATAAGTTTGAGTATATCCCCTGACTACCAATCTAGCCTTATATCTTTTGAGAGATCCATTTGTCTTGCACTTAACATAGAACACCCATTTACACCCTAATAAATTCTTTCCTTTTGGAGGTTTCACTAATTCTCAAGTTTTATTTTTCTCCAAAGCTTCCATTTCAACTCTCATAGCATCTCTCCATTCCTTATGACCTAAAGCCTTAAGCACAGTTTTGGGAATGGGTACGGTGTTAAGGTGTGTAAAAAAATGTTTTGTGACTATGTGACAACTTCTTATAGGAAACAAAATGAGATAATGAATATAATGGAAATTAAGTGCACTTTCTTGTGCCTTTTTGAATAGCAATAGGAAGACTGTCATCATGAGAATCAGAATTGGTATCTTGATCAGATTCAAGCAGAGTGTTTACCACATCACCAGGGATTGATTCAGAATCTTAAACTTGCGTACATTCAGAGATGGACTTCATTTTTCTTGAATAGGTCTGCAGGGGGTGGGTGAAACCTTGAACTTTAGTACTCTTTTCTAAAGGCTGTGATTTACGAGGAGAAGAAGGATGATATGGTGGATCCGATCCAACGATATTCTATTAAAGGATTTAGAGTAGGAGGAGTAGTGTTTAAAGAAAATGAAGTAGAGTGAGAATCAAGTTCCAACACAAGTAAGTCCATATTCTTATCTTCCGTAACAGATGTCTCCCCTTAAAGATAAAGACATGTGGAGTAGCTTTCCTTTTTGACAAACATTACATTAGCAGATACATAGAAATTTTTTCGTTGGAGAATGATAGCATATGTATCCTTTTTGAGTGGATGAATAACCCACAAAAAACACACTTAAGTGCCTGTGGGTCTAACTTTCTCCTGCTATGAGAATGAGTATGGACAAAAGAGACAATGAAATATTTTTGCAACAAGATTGTTGGTATTATTGAAATTAGAAAAGTATGTAGACAAACTTGCATAGGACTTTTAAAATCAAGTACACGAGAGGGCAATTTGTTTATGAGATGAGCAACAGTTAGAACAGCTTCTCCTAAATAATTTTAGGAAGATGTTTCTGGAATAGTAATGTCATGGTAGTAGCTAATAGATGACCATTTTTCCTTTCTGCCACCCCATTTTGTTGAGGGTTGTTAACATAAGATTACTCATGCATTATTCCCGTTTTCAGAAAGTATGGCTATAGGATTTGATTGAAAAAATCCTTAGCATTATTAGATCTAAATCTTTTGATCCCTAGCCCAAATTGACTTTGATCATATTATGGAAAGTAGGAAAAATTGAACTCACATCAGACTTATTTTAAGAAGAAAAACCCATGATACACAAGTACAATCATCAATGAAAGAAACAAACCGACAAACCCCAGATAGATTACCAATAGTAGATGGACCCCAAATATCACTATGAATGAGCTAAAAAGGAACATACGTTCTTTTATTACTGATAGAGAAAGACGCACGTTTATGCTTTGCAAGTTCACAATTATCACAATGAAAATGATTTTCAGCTAAATCTTTTAAATAACAATGGAAACATAACTTCAAAAATTCCAGATGAAGAATGTCCAAGACGAAGATGATAAAGCCAAATCTTATCCTTATTGGAAAGGGAAGATTCAGAAACTATTGAGAAAGATAAATTATTCTTGGTTCCATTTTGCCCGCTAGATTCTTCAAGATAGTAAAGTCCATCCCCCTCCTTAGATTGTCTAAACATCTTCCCCTTACCCTGCTCCTGAAATATGTAATGTGAGGAATAAAATGTCACATTACAATTCAAATCTTTTGTAAGCCTGTGTATGAACAAAAGGTTGGTGGATAGTTTTGGGACATGAGAAACATTATCGAGTTTCAAGGTTTGGTTAATTAAGACACTTCCTAAGCCAGCAACTATTATTAACATACCATCAATTGTACCTATCTTCTTATTACTAGGATAAGGAGTGTAAGAAAATGAACTTGTGGGATGAGGGGGTCATATGGTCTGTGGCCCCTAAGTTAATAACCCAAGAGCCTGAAAAAGGTGTACTTGAGACACTAAGAGCATAAGGAGGATACTTACCTAAAAGTTTTAAGGAACAGGTGCCTACATTAGTAGATTTCTCCAAGGTTCCCAACAAATTCCTCAACTTCTCTATTTCATCTTATTGAATTCACCTTACTCCCGAGACATGTCTGTTTCCCCAGATTGTATGCAAGTCATATAAGCCTGTCCACCTCCCCTTTGTTGTCCATTTTTTATGTTCCAATTTTTATTGGACAACTATGGCTTTTCATGGAGCTTCCAATAGTGTTTTATTGTGTGGGGAGGCTTCTTATAGTGAGTACACCACAGGTCATCCTTGTGGTTTTAGGCTGCTCATTCATGCTCAGAGTTTGTTGATTAGGATTTGAATTCTTTGAGTACACCACAGGTCATCCTTGTGGTTTTAGGCTTCTCATTCTTGCTCAGAGTTTGTGGTATAGGATTTGAATCCATACCCCTGCACCTTTTGAGACCATAGTTGAAGCTTCAACTGTCTGAGATTCAACCATGACTCCTGTACGTCCTTCTTATGCTCTGATTATAGCAATAGTATCATTCAATAAAGGCAAGTCTTCTTCCCCAAGTAATTGCACTCTAACCGAGTCAAATTCCATATTCAGACTTGCAAGAAAAAACATTAATTATGTCTTTCTCCTCCTTTTCACCATGAATAAGTCCTCACTGCACTTCAGTTGGATGCATTGATAATAATCCATTTCTTGCCACAGATTTTTTAGAAGATTGGCATACTTAGTGATAGTACGCTCTCCTTATTTGGTTGTAAAAATCTTAATCTTTATTTCAGAGATTTAAGCAACATCACGAACCTTGGAATAAGTCTGTCAAATAGCGTCCCAAATTTATTTGGTTGTGCCTAGAATGTACATATATCATTGATCTCAAATAGCATTGAATTCCATAGCCAGGACATCAACAGAGAGTCATATTCATCCCAAGCATCAAATTTGGGATCCCCTACTTTGGGTCCTGCACCAATCAAGTGACCTAATTTGCCTTTCCCTTTCAAAAAAGTTCAAACCACTTGTGACCATTTTATGTAGTGTTTTCTCTTCAGTCTGTATGCAGCCTGCAGACTCAGTAAATCTCCTATGAATGGATCAAAGTTTGTTTCGATAATATGCAAGTTAGAACTGCTTGTAATTTCTGACAGAGAGTAACAAAAGGTCGACTGAGGCTATCAATGAAGGATGCGAAGTCAGCTAGGGTTCTGACAATGGTCACAAAGTCAGCTACGATTTCCAACACCAATTGCAAAGACAACTAGGATGCCAGCAAAGGTCACTAGGTCCTCTGGAAGGCCATCGATGGTAGTGAAGTAACTTAGGAGGTCCGACGATGATCGTGAGATTGTCTAGAAGAGCCGACAATGATCGCACGATCCTCTGATGATCACAAGAAAGCCCATGTTGATCGACAATGTTTTTCTGAAGCCAACAACAATGGAAATAGCAATTAATGTTGTAAACAAAATAAAAAAGTTGCCTAGCAATGAAGGCCAACCAAGCGGAAAAGAATTTCCAGAGAGACTAGAGCTCTAATACCATGTGAAGAAATTAGGTATG
>JAVXUM010000036.1:22200111-22248086 GCA_035590655.1 Pouteria glomerata
GTGAACTTTTTGCCTAAACGCTACCCCCCCCCCCCCCCCGGGCGCAAAAAAAAATGGAGGAGAAAAAGTTGGCCTAAACTTGTTTCTAATAAGAAATAAATCAAATCTCCCCAACAAAGCCTTCATACCCATTCTATGGTATTCCACCCACGACCCCGTTCCTGTGTGGATATGTGATTTGGTTCTTATTTATTTCCCTTTCAATCCTTAAAATGCATGCTAGCTACAGCTTGCGAATCCCCAGAGAATCATACACATCTTTTTAACCATTGATTGCGGCTCCTACTTATTTGAGTTATATTACTCATTCAATAATTATGAATTAAGGTTCTATTGTTGCTTAAAACAAAGCATCCACCACATATTTATAGCCCGTTATTGAAGCTCCTGCTTAGTTGAGTGATATTGTTCGATCAGTAATTATGAATTAAGGTTTTATTGTTGCTTCTAACATTGTAAAGTCAGCACTTATCTCAAAAGATAAAGATTTTAGGAAATAAACCCAACAATGTACATGAAACTATCGCAAAATTTCCCTTCGAGTGCAAGCCAGACTCATATGTGGGCCAAAGAGGCAAATAATTTTTTTAACAAACATAGTACACTGACACAAATAGATAAAAGTGCACAAGAACAAATGAGGAATAAATACTAATAACGAGACTTAAACTCAAGACCTCTTAGACCCAAAGCTCTAAATTATCTCAAACACTTAAACTTTCAGAAAATTGATCCAATAATGTAAACAAAGTCATCTTAATTTTACCCAACGCTGGTTTCCATTCATGTGAAAAAGAATGATTTATTGAAAAACTTGACATAAACAACTGGGTTGTCTGTGATTATATTTATACATGTACAAAAAAGAACTCTTCAGATTACCTATAAGCTAGATGCATTCATCTCCCTATATTAAATACAAGGACTTATATACATTACAAGTACATGAATACAATTAATGTGCATTAATAATAGCACACACCCAAATGTATTCTTGGTTTTCCAACACTCCCTCTCAAGATGGAAAATGCGCATCTTTCATTCCCAGCTTAGAGATAATTCCTTGAAAAGTTGTACTATCAAGACTCTTGGTAAACACATCAGCAAGTTGGCTCTTGGTCGAAACATAAGGGATACAAATTAGTCCACTGTCCAACTTTTCCTTTACAAAGTTCCTGTCTACGTCAATGTGCTTTGTTCTATCATGCTGAATAGGATTATGGGCTATGTTAATGGCAGACTTATTGTCATAGAGTTATCTCATAGATTCTTCTCACTTGATATTCAAATCCTCTAAGATTATCTTGATCCATAGTAACTCACATATTCCCAAAGTCATTACTCTAAATTCTGTCTCTGCACTTGACCTTGATACTATATTTTGGTTTTTACTTCTCCATGTCACGAGATTGCCTTCAAGACAAGTGCAATAGCCAGAAGTCAATCTTTTTTCAACAAGTGAGTCAACATAATTTGCATTTGTGTAAACTTCAAGAGCTAATCCACCATTTCTTGTAAACAAAATACCTTTATAGGATTCCCTTTTAAGTCGTGTAGTATCTAATTTACTACTTGCAAGTGAATCTTTTTGAGATTTTACATAAACTGGCTTATCATACTTACAGCAAATGCAATGTCTAGCCTAGTATAAGCCAGATATATGAGCTTCCCTAACAGTCTCTGATACATTTCTTTGTCCATAGTTGAATCTTCATTTGTTTCTATAAATTTTTGATTTGAGTCAATTGATGCAGATACTAGTTTGCAAGCCAACTTTTGCTGTGAAATAAGAATGCCTTCGCCGGAATGAGCTACTTCAATTCCCAAAAAATACTTCAGTCTACCAAGTTCTTTCATCTCAAATTCCTTAGCTACACATTTTTTCAAGGCTTCTTTTTCCTTTTCATTGTTCCTAAATATATTTATGTCATCGACATAAACCAAGAGAGCTATTACTCCCCTTGAATTTGAGTGATTGATAAAAAGTGCATGGTCTCCATTACTCTATCTATATCCAGTGGCTGGCATCACTTATGGAAAATCTACCAAACCAAACTCTAGGAGATTGCTTGAGACCATATAATGCTTTCTTCAACTTATGAACTTTGTTGTTTCTTGTATTCCTCATGAATCCTGGAGGAATATCTACATATATCTCTTCGTTTATATTACCATAAAGAAAGACATCTTTTACATCAAACTGCTCCAAATACCAGTTGAAGTTGGCAGCTAGTGATAGCAAAATTTCGACTGCGCTCATCTTAGCCACTGGAGAAAATGTCTCCAGATAGTCAACACCATAAGTCTGTGTGTACCCCTTTGTCACAAGTCTGGCTTTGTACCTTTTTAATAAGCCATCTGACTTGTACTTCATAGTAAATACCCATTTGCATCCCATAGCTTTCTTTCCTGATGGCAAATCAACAACCTCCCATGCATTATTCTTTTCAAGTGCTTGCATTTCTTCTCTCATGACATTTTTTCATTTTTCACCAGATAATGCCTCAAAAATAGTATTAGGAATATGAATTGTATTTAACTTGATCAATAAGTTTTTACATGATGGTGAAAATCTTTCAGGTGACACAAACTTCGCCAGAGGATACAAAGGATGTTTAGTGCACTCCCTTGTGCCTTTCCTAACAACAATAGAAAGGAGACAATCATTGGCTAACTGAGGAAAAATATTAATTGGAACTTTACTTACCTCAATTCTAGGAGTGGGTTATTCTTGGACTTAATCTGGAGCTGTGTCCGGGTCTATACGCCCGGAATAAACGCAGGCAAATCTAAAAGTATACTGGAGTGCTTTAGTCCTTGTCATAGATGAAGAAGTTGACTCTGTTTGAGATGATTCTGCCGCTTGGGATGATTCACTTGACACAAGAGATTCAGACTGAGGATATAAATTAGGAGCAAAAGGTTGTCGTGGTTAAGGCATTGTAAATGGTAGTTCAAGTAGAAAGAAGTTCCCCTCCTTATCTCCCATAGGTGAAAATGACTCCCCCTAAAGATAAAATTGAGTGAAATAGGATTTTCGTTCCTCAAATGTAATACCAATAGAAATAAAAATTTTTCAGGAAGGTGGATGGTAACACTTATATACCCCATCATGGTAACACTTATATACCCCATCAAAGTTGGAGAATATCCCACAAAAACACACTTAACAGCTCTAGCTTTCCCCTGTTGCGACCATGAGTGCGTTTGGCGCAACAAAAAATAACGAAAATTAGCGAAAAATGTGGTTTGAAGAAACTTTATGCATTTGGAGCATACATCTCAAACTGTATTTTTTTATAGAGGAATAGCAAGATTTCCGTCCCGACGGATTAGATTTCCGTTTGGACAGTTTCAAAATTTCGTCTGATTCTCCACTCTTTACTAGCAGGTAACGCGATAGGACTAACAAGCCCTTCCACAATTGCTGCCAAGTAAAATCCGTCAGAACCATATTTGCCTTCACATCGGAACGGTTTCAAGCAGAACTAGAGAATAAGTAAAAAAATGACAGCGTCCAAATGGTTTTTACAAATCCATCAGAATGACCCCGAAAAAAATGGTCACAGTGGGTCTCATTCGGTAGCCTAGGAGCTCGTGGTGAGAATAGTAAAAAAAATTTTACTATTTGATTAACAAAATTCCAATTATCAACTTTTTTAAGAAGGTATTGAACTTTTTCAAATTTCGAGAAAGCAAGGAAGTATAAAAATATAATAGAGATTTTAAGCAAATTTTGTTGCACCAAACGAGCCCCTATGAGTAAGAACAAATGTAGTGCATCCAAAAATTTTAGGAGTGAGGTTATTTGTAATTCTTAGATCATGATAGAATTTAGAAAGAGTTTCCATCGGTATTTTAAACCCCAAAGACCTTGAGGGCAATTGGTTGATCATATATGTAGCTGTAAGGACAGCTTCCCCCTAATAGTTATTTGGAACATTCTTATGAAAAAGAAGGGCTCGAGTGGTTGCTAACAAGTGACCATTTTTTCTTTCTACGATGCCATTTTCTTATGGGGTACTAATACATGAAGATTCACAAATAATGTCTTCCTTTTGAAAATATGGAGATAGGAATTGATTGAAAAAATCTCAAGTATTGTAGGATTTAAATCTTTTTATTTTAATCCCAAACTGATTTTGTCACGCCCTGAAATCCCGAGATCTCGAGAAATGAGTTTAAATTGTAAAATTTAGTGTACCTAGTCCATTACAGTCTCACTATTTACTTTTCAAGCCACTAACCATACTATTCATCGATATAAATAATTGAAATGATTATTTTATTAATAAAATGCAAACTTCGATTTTAATTAAAATTAGATAACATATATTTTATTCATTTGAAAAGTAGTACTTTTATACAAATAAATTTTTGAGATTACTACATTTAAAATATAAAATTTAAAACTACTTAAAATTTTGTAGGGTTCCCAACAGTAATATTGACCCTCATAGGTCTCGAGCTTTGCTCCTACAATACAGCCTGTATTGGACGTGAGCACCAACAATTTATACCCATGATGCATGATACTAATATATATAACATGTAATGAACTCGAACACGTATGTTAATTTATCAGATAAGCATATGCTAGTGAACAACTAAATGAATATGCCATAAAGATTGCTAGAACTCAACAATACATAATTTATAACTGTTGCCAAATTTCTTCACTATTATTTCATCAACACATCAAACCATGGGATGGATACTATCAACATCGTATTAGTGGTTTTCAACCATGGGCTACGATAAGTCAATACTCAACCTGTCATGTTGTAGGCTAATAACCTACTGGCATGAATACCAATCTCTACGCAAGTTCTGGATCTTTCAATCCAAGGATAATCTCTGTACCCTTCCTATTTTTCAGTATTTGCTATCCCCGCAATCACAACCTTAGAGCAAATTTATAATTTCACACCTTTGGAGTCACTTGGTAATTATCCAAACCTTAGGGGGTAAATTTGCAATTATTTCAAACTTTGGGGGTCAATTTGTAATCAATTAAACTTTTTGGGCTAAATTGTAATTACCCAAAACTTTGGGGGTCAATTTGTAATATTCAAAACTTTGTATAGCTAATTTGTAATTTTTTAAAACCTTAAGGGTTCATTTTGTAAATGTTAAAAATATTATTTTCTACTTTTCCTTTTCGTAACATATATATATAATATATATGCCAAATGTACATGCCTAATACATATATGTATAATATATACAACACGTACTTCATATATATATATATATATATAATGGCACAGACACTTGCAGATAAAATTTACAAAATGTAACTAAACTTTAACCACATTTTATGCAATGGGAGCACATAAAAATTATCATAACATTTATATATATATATATTTACATATTATATATATATAAATAAAATGCATATAAATCCCTATCTCAAATATTCAAAGTAGTATGAGAACACCTGGAATGACTAACGACGCCTTGTATTTTCGAATTATTAACCCTAAACATTAAAATAATTATGCTATTATTTTTAGTTTCTTCTAATTACAAAATTTTAAAACTAATTTAAATTTGACAGAAATTTAATACACTTACTTGACACCTCTTGACTATTTTCTACTCCCGACTTTCTCTTATTTTTTATCGAAAGCACCTTCCCCTTTTTTTCTTTTTTGTTCTCTCTCTCTCTCTCTCTCTCTCTCCCCTTCTTCTTTCTTTCTCCAACACTCTCTCGACCAAAAACTCACCCGAATGCATATATATATATACAAGGCATTCAAACTTGGCTCGGTCATTTTATTGATAGGGTGACTAATTGTCAAATTTAATGATGGCTTAGAGATAAGTATTGACCTGGAAATGCCACCTTTTTTTTTTAACACCTATTTACAAACATATATATCATATGTACATATATGCGTGTGTGCGTGTGCATGTGCGTGTGCGTGTGTGTGTAACGTGCTAACCAAAGAAATCAAGGTAAAAAGGCTAGCCATTTCATTTTTTTTTTTTTACTAAAAATAATATATTAAAAATTTAAAAATTTTGGAATTATTACATTCTCCACTCCTTATAAAATATTTTGTTCTCGAAATTTCAAATAACAAGTACAACCGTTAGTTAGATATATATAAAGTACATGTTATATATATCATACATATATGTGTTAGGCATGTACATATGGCATATATATATATATGTTACATTGCCACCGAAAGGAAAAATAAAAAATAATATTTTTAACATTTACAAAATGACCCCCCAAGGTTTTGAAAAATTACAAATTAGCTCCCACAATTTTGAATATTACAAACTAACCCCAAAGTTTGAAATAATTGCAAATTTACCTCCCAAGGTTTGGATAATTACCAAGTGACTCCAAAGGTGCGTGAAATTATAAATTTGCTCTAAGGTTGTGATTGCGGAGATAGCGAATATTGAAAAAATAGGAAGGGTACAAAAATTACCCTTAGATTAAAAAACCCAAAACTTGCGCAGGAGTTGATATTCACGCCAGTAGGTTATTAGCCTACAACATGACAGGTTGAGTATTGGCTTATCGTGGCTTGTGGTTGAAAACCACTAATATGACATTGATAGTATCCACCCCATGGCTTGATGTGTTAGCGAAATAATAGTAAAAAAATTAGGCACCAGTTATAAATTATGTGTTGTTGAGTTCTAGCGATCTTTATAGCATATTCATGTGATTGTTCACTAGCACATACTTATATGATAAATTAACATATGTGTTCGAGTTCATTACATGTTATATATATTAGTATCATGCATCATAGGCACAAATGGTTGGTGCTCACGTCTCTAAAGACTGTATTGCAAGAGCAGAGCCCGACGCCTAGGAGGGTCAGCATTACTATTGGGAACCCTACAAAATTTTAAATAGTTTTAAATTTTATGTTTTAAATTTAGTAATCTCAAAAGTTTGTGTACAAAAGTACTACTTTGCAAATGAACAAAATATATGCTATCTGATTTTAATTAATAAAATAATCATTTCTATTATTTATATCAATGAATAGCATGGTCAGCAACTTGAAAAGTAAATAGTGAGATTGTAATAGACTAAGTGCACTAAATTTTACAATCTAAACTCACTTCTCGAGATCTTGGGATTTTGGAGCATGACAGATTTTGAATCATGTAATGAAAATTTAGAAGAATATTGCTAACATCGGACTTAGGTTTAGGTTTAAGAAGAAAGATCCAAGAAACCCTAATGCAATCATCAATAAACAAAACAAACCAATGCGAGCCAAACACATTTGGAACTATGGAAGGCCCCATATATCACTATGAATCAAATGAAATGAAATAGAACTTTTTTCATTTCAGATTGGAAATGGTACCCGTTTATGTTTTGCAAATTCACAAATCTCACAATGAAAATGTTCATTCCTCAACCCTTTAAACAAAGCTAGAAACATAATTTTTAGGATTCCAAATGATGGATGTCCTAATCTAAAATGACAAAGCCAAATGGTGTCTTTATTGGATAATGATAAAAACAATAAAGAAAAATTATTCATGATAATATTGGATTTGCCTTATTCCTCCGGATAGTATAGACCTTTCTCCTTAGCAAGTCCAATCCTCTTTCCCGAATCCTGATCCTAAAATAGACAGTAGGAAGGATAAAAAAGTACATTACAGTTCATGTCACGAGTGAGTTTCTATATGGATATCAAATTGATGGATAATATATCTCCTAGGCCAGCTACATCAGAAAGAGAACCATTTGCAACAGCTATTCCCCTACTATTTGGATAGGGAGTGCAAGTGCTGAATAAAGGCAAATGGTGTCTTTATTGGATAATGATAAAAACGACAAAGAAAAATTATTCATGATAATATTGGATTTGCCTTATTCCTCTAGATAGTGTAGACCTTCTTTCTCCTTAGCAAGTCTAATCCTCTTCCCTGAATCCTAATCCTAAAATAGAGAATAGGAAGGATAAAAAAGTACATTACAATTCATGTCACGAGTGAGTTTTTATATGGATATTAAATTGATGGATAATTTAGGGGAGATATGGATATCTCCTAGGCCAGCTACAGCAAAAAAAGAACCATCTGTAACGGCTATTTTCCTACTAATTGGATAGGGAGTGTAAGTGTTGAAACTTAGTGAAGAGTGAGTCATATGATCAGTGGCTCCTAAGTCAATAATCCATAAATCCTTAACATCATTATCTAAGACAGTTAATCCTTGAGAAATAAAGAACTTACCTGAGAGTGCAAGAGAACGTGCACCAGTGGGTTTCTCTAAAGATCCCAAAAGTTCGTCTTAACTTGTCTATCTCCTCTTTGTTGAACTCTCTCGAACTTGGATGCCTTCCTTGACTTGGCTAGTTCTGATTGACAGTAGCATTGGTTTGGCTTTGATTCTTCTGTTGTTCTCTTTTTTGATTCCACTCCTTGCTCTGTTGTTTGCCATGTAACTTTCTACAGTTTCTTTTGTGTATCCTGATTTCTTATAGTAATTACACAAGCGGGCATCTTTATTGTCTTAGCTTTGAGACCTTGACAAATCTATCTTTCTACTCTCCTTATATGGTGGTTAAGGAGTAGTTAACATTGCAGTTCCTTCCATGGTTTGGGGTTCAAGCATAACCACTCTACAGCTTTCTTCAGCACGAATTAGGGAGATGACTTCATTCAGATATAGCAATTCTTCTTTGCCAAGAATCTAAACTCTAACTTGATCAAAATCAGCATTAAGTCCTGCCAAAAAAAATCATATACTTGATCTTCTTGATGAAGTTCTTTAGGATCGCTACAACTTCTGGGCATTAATGCACCGATAATGGTCAAGTTCTTGCCACAAATTTTGTAATAAGTTTGCATATTCGATCACTGTTTTACTACCTTGTTTTGTTCCACTAACTTTGACCTTAATCTCAAAGACTCGAGCTACATCACAAGCCTTAGAGTATGTCTGTCGAACGGCTTGCCAAATCTCCTCTGTTGTGGACCCGAACATGAAGGTGATGCTGATTTTTGGGTTCATGGAATTCCATAAACATGACATGATCATGGAGTCTGCTTCATCCCGTGCTTCGAATTGTGGGTCATCCTCGTTTGGTCCTATCCTAGGAAAATGACTCAGTTTTCCTTTCCCTTTCAAGTATGTTCGGACAAATTGAGACCACTTTAGGTAATTCGTTTCATTCAACTCATACGCTCCCTGCACATTCTAAAGATCTTCGAATGTTTGCTACACCATGATCTCCTCAGAATGTCTAGTAGTTTTGAAAGATGCAATCTTAGATATATTGATTTAAGGTAAAACTGAGGGATTTTTCTAGCGCCAGGAACAACAATGACAATGAAGGCCAGAAAAGAAAAAACGGAGACAGCTCTGTTTTGGGCTCAAAATAGAGCAAAACAGAGGTAAAAATCAACAATGAAGGCTGAAAATAAGAACCCTAATTAGGCTATGAGAACCCTAACTGGATTGTCTGTTAGGGTTCTCTGTGATTACATTTATACATATATAAAAAAAAGACTCTTCAAATTATCCATAAAATAGATACATCTCCCTATATTAACTTCAGAGACATGAATACAATACAAGTACATAAATACAATTAATGTACATTAATAGTAACACACACCCAAATGTATTCCTGGTTTTCCAACAGTTCAAAGAAGTAAGGCGAGAGTCAAACCTCCACTTGGTATTATAGTATTGAATGTAAGTTTATTTTGTTATGAATCTAGGTGGGCCTACAAATGGTGTATATTTTGGCCTACTTGATTTTTCAAGACATTTTTGGAATTTGAACCATTTGCCAATCTGATGCAGATTATATAGCCTGTCTAATTACCTACTGAATTTACAAAACTTTATCCTCTTTTAATTTATTTTGTCAAGCAATAAAATGTATGCATTAGACAAGAAGCCTCAACGGAAAGCCAAATGTGACTAATAAGGACAAAACCAATATGTACCTAACTAAGTCCATAAACTCTTTACACCTCCTATTCTCTTGAAAATTCAAAATTTTGACCTGGGGCGGGTTACCTAAGGACCAACTACACAAAATAGACAGAAAATTATTGTTCAATCTATACCCCTAAATTTTCTTCTATTCATTCCCCTGAATCAAACACATCAAAGAAAAATAGGCTAAAATCAGAGCCTCCCTGTTCATTTCCCTGCAGTCCCCCTTATTAGAGCAGCATGGCATATTAGTATTAGCAATTTAGCACAAATAGTATTCTAGTCATGAAACTTATTTATTGTTGCAGGTTTAGTTATCATGTTCTCTGTAGGTTGACTTACAGAATTTTCTCTTTTCCTACTTGTACTTCAGTTAAAAGGAGTAAACACTATCATGGCATCAGAACAGCATTTCTATTGACGTCTGCTAATAAAATTCATTGGTGTGAAAAACTAGAGAACTTCGAAGAAAATTAGTAATGCTTTTTATCTGAACTTCCAATCTAAAATTTGGTGTAAAACGCAATTCAAACCACTTTCAAGTACTTTATGCATCATATAAATGATTACTAGACACAGAACTAACTATTGGAAAGGACAGTGAAAATTATCCCCAACATGCTAGCCACGAAGGATGTGGAAATGGAGAAAAGGTACCTGTCATATGATAGATATAACATGAATTCAATTAAGAAGAAGCTCCAATATTTGATAAACCTTCTTCAATTAGAAAATGTGCTGTTAAACTCGTATTCACGTATCAAACTATCCTTATTTTCTTCAAAGTTCAAATGTGAATGTGATACAGAACAAGATTTACAGGCTGATACAAATCCTCAAAGGTCATTACTGCAAATGTTACAACCATATAAAATCAACCAATGGGAGAGTAAAAAAATAGTTGCAAATTCAAATTCCATTTATCCCCATATGAATTTTTTCAATTATCTTCAGGAAAATTAAATAAATTTGTCATGAAATATAATACCCAAAACATCATTGGAAATATTTGCAATAAAACATACCTTTCACTACCATTTCCATGGGCAAGTAGCCTCCCACTAAATCAATAAACTTAGGGTCCACTTTTGAGGCCAACTCAGTTTCAACAAACTGCAGGTAATATGGAAGATATATCAACAATTACAAGATACTAAGGCTCTATTAATTTACAGAAAATTATGCAGAATGACCCGCTAGAAAAGCACTGATTGAACTAGAAATAAAAGCATAAGAGTCCTTCTCAAAAAAAATAGATATTTGATACTTTTTCATTAATCGGAAATTCTAATAAATAAAGGGCAACCCAATGCACAGGGCTCCCGTATTGTGGGGTCTAGGGAGAGTCAGAAACCAATAGCCTTCCCCCTGCAAGTAAAGAGGCTAATTCCAAAATACAAACCCGTGCCCCCTATGTCACAACGGAACAACCTTACTGCTGCTCTAAAGCCAAAAATTCCAATAAACACCGGGGAAAAAAAATGAGAACAGGATGGAGGCGGTTGGATTTTTGAACCAAAAAAAAAATGACTGGTACAACCATAAATAGAAAGACAAAATCCATACTAGGAAGCAAGGACACTTCATTGAAAGTAATATGCTTGTTCCAAACACACCAACACTTACTATTCTTTTAAAATTGTTGTGTTCACCTATCCTTGTTGTATTTGTGTCTAAAAAAATTATTTTAAAACTTAGTATTTAGCAAAAATTTCCATAAATACCACGAAAAATGAGAACTAGAGGGAGGTGGTTGGATTGATTTTTTTAACATATAAAATATGAGCATTTTAAACATAGATAGAAAGACAAATCCATAAGAAGAAACACGGACACTTCTAAGAAGGTGATGTGTTTGCAACACACACCAACACTGTTCACCTATACATGTCGTATATGTGTTTTTGTTGAATTTAGAGGAACGCATGGTGCATCTATGTGGAAAGGCATTCAAATGGAATGGGTAGATATGGCGAGATTTATTCAGTTTCATGCGCGTAAGGGTGACAAAATTAAATTCAAGAGTCAGTCATGGCTTGTTGATAGAAATTTGCAAGATATTTTTTGGACACTTATTCAATAAGGAAAGGAAAAGGATGCTTCAGTGGCAGATTAATGGTCTTTGACTTGGGCAAGCATCTGTTGGAAAATTAGCTTATGTAGAAAGACTCAGGATTGGGAGTTCAATGTTTCATAGATTTACTACGCTTGTTATACTCTTGTACAGTTGGGAAACAATGTCAAAATCTAGAATTTTTGAAGTAAAGTAATTCTATAATGTTCTCATGGGTAATAGAGAGGTGGATTTTAAGTGGGGATGCATTTCAAATTTTGATGCACCTCCAAAAATCTTTTCGTTTATTTGGTGTGTGAGTTAATGGAAAATTCATACAATTGACAATCTCAAAAGTAAACAAATGCTGTTTATGAAAGAAGGAAAATGAATCCATTGATCATTTGCTTATTCACTGTCCATGGGCATATAAGTTGTGGAATTTGACTTTATCTTCTTTTGTTATAAGTAGGGCATTTACAATAAAAGCAAAACAAGTTTTTGAGGTTTGGTGGGGTGTTAGAATTTTGAAGAGGATGAGAAAAACTTGGAGATTAGTTCCTTTTCGCATTGGGTGGTTTGATTTTTGGGAGGGGGAGAGGGAATAGAAGATCCTTTCAAGACATTGAATTTTCTTTGTACAGATTGAAAAGCTCTTTTTTATCCATTTTGTATAGTCGGTTTTCCGGGGTTATAGGCATGGACTTCAATGGTTACACGTCATTTATAGAACATACAGAGGTTTAGAATAGCTCATTGATTGGCTTTTGTTTACATGCAGGTCATGCCCCTTTGATGCCTATCAATAATATACTTATTGAAAAAAAAAAAAAAACATAAAAATTGGAAGCTACAAAAAAATAAAATTGAGTGCTAAAAACCACCGTACCGATTTCCCTCCATGATCTAGAAATAATAACATATAGTCATAGACACTGTGAATCAGCTACACTATATCATATGATGGATCTAAATCCTGAGGGAATGTCACAGAAAAGTGGGGGCTTTGAGGATATTTTCACGTGAAAGTAACCATTCTTAGTGTAGATCAATTTTAGTACAATTCTTCAGAAAAGTTTGTTTCATAACTATTTCATAACATTCCCTTAAACCAAATGAAAGGAAGTAATTGAGAGTTTCCTGCCTTTAGCAGGTCAAAGTATCTCTCCTAGTCCACCAAAAATAATTTCATGCAAGTATAATTAATCTGAATCCTTCATGCATAATTAGAAGAAACATTGCACAACTATAAACTTGAGATAGGTTAATTTCTATTAAACGGGTAAGTTACGAATATCACTTGCTCACCTCAGGACAAAGCACATTGACACGAATTCCTCGTCGCTTGTATAGAACAAGTGATCTAGTAAATAGAACCACTCCCCCTATGGAAAAATCATTTTAGGACACAAAATGTACAAGAAGAGGCATAAATCAGAAAATATAATGCACATATTGTGTTTATGGGCATGCATTGATACATTAGAAGTATAAAGAGGCCAGACTAATGTTGACATGAGAAGTAACATATATATATATTTGAGGAAAACCCAACAGCATGAAGTACAGAACATAAACCTTTGGAAGCAGAGTAGATAGGATCATTATACATTGGATAAAGTCCAGAAGCAGAACCCAGGTTTATTATTACACCAGCCTTTTGTGCAACTTGCATGATTTGGATCTGCACCAAATTTAGATGATTACTTGACTTGTACAAAATACAAGATGACCATCTTAAATATAATGAACAAGATTCAGAAGAATCTAAAAAATAGAAGAAACCAATTTGCTAGTGGATGTAAATCTGTGGCGATAGGTCTAAATGGAAAATGAAGACCCAACAAATTAAAAAAAAAAAAAAAAAAAAGACACATAAACAGCCCTTCGTACCTAGAAAACATGGTGAGAAGTTGATGGAAAATTCAACCCAAACCCCCCCAAACTAAGCCTCTTCCCACTAGGTGGGCTGATGGAAAATTCAACAGTTAAATAAAAAATATTGTCTAGTCATATACCCCAAAAAGATGAATATATATTAACGAGATATGACCCAAGAAGTAAGGAAAATTTAATGTACCGCATCCACATGAACACTCCTCAACACATCGGACAATAATCCAAACTTATACTATTAATTTTAATCGTTTTTAGAATTACATACTTTTCAAACACGTAAGGGACATATTGCCATCGTCTAGACAAATGACTCATTAAAATTTTGAATAAAAAGAATGTAGAATCAATTAATAAAATAAAAACATAGGCTTATCTAAAAGCATAAATGAGCCAAACTCAACCAAGGAACCTAGTGCTCAAGTTCGACTCCAATTTCAAGGAATATTCAACAAGCTCAATGAAGTGCAATGAGAAGAGAATTAAGTTAAGGGGAGAAGAAAATAGCCAAGAGAAGAAATATCCAAGCAAGGGAGAAGAACAAAGCGGGAGAAATGAAATTAGCTCATATTTTATCATCAATTCTTTATACTCAATCATGAAAATATAAGGAACAAACTAGTCTTATATAAGCCACTACCAAATAAGCTAAAGAGCACCTAGGGTAATCCAAGGGACAAGGAGCCCCTAGAATAACTACAATTCAGCCTGAAACAAACAAAAACATAAATAAAATAAGTCCCAAGATATGGGAATCTGATGCCTCATCAATTCTCCTGGGGTGGGAAGAAATTTAACCCTCTCGAGTGGAAATGTGCTCCTTCTAGAAATCACCCAACCACAAGTTGAGCGCCTATATAACCTTCTTGCGAAGCTAGTACACATGTAAGATGGTTGATCTAAAAATGGTGTCCCCACCATATCTCGAGGGGTAGGGAGACCTAGAGCCAGGCAAGATGAGATCGTGCTCACTAACTCCAACACATCAAGATCAAGTCACCGGAGAGTGGACCAATAAATCCAGGCAGCATTAGAGTTTGGTCAGCCAATCCAACGAACCAAGTAGCACTAAATTGTCACCTCCTTGGTGAAGACAATCATATCACCTAAAATAATATCAATTTTATCTATATGTGTCTGCGAGAAAGGTAATGGAGTATGAGGAATAGGAGGGCTAATATCAAAAGTATCATAAGGGGAAAAGGATCACCCAGGGGTCTAAAGCGGCCATGAAGCAACCAAGTCCTCGACATTAAACGTAGAGCTAAAAGCAAACTTAGGGGAATGTCGATGACATATGCAATTGGACCAGCTTACTTTGTAATTTTAAAAGGACGAGAACTTTAAAGTTGCAATTTGAAACTGAAGCTAGACTAATGCTATTCTAATCGAATTCGAACCATTATAAAATCCCCAACTTTAAGTTCAACATGCATCCTATATGTATCAACACAAAAATTGTAAAGAGGCATTACTAGCTTCTAGCTGTTTATTGATCCCCAAATGCAAATCATGCAAGTGTTGAACAAATATCTCACGGTCATAGACGCACTAGCATGTGGAGACAAAGGAATTCGAGTGTTGGGCAAATAATTTTGATACTAAATATGATGTGAAACTAGAAGAGAATTTAACCAAAGGGAGAAGAAAATAGCCAAACAATAGAAGAAATATTCAAGAGAGGGAGAAAAACACAAGAAGGGAAGGGAACTCATCTACTAAGCATCATTTCATTATCAATTCTTTATACTCAATCATGCAAATAAAAGGTACAAACATGCCTATATATGCCACTACCAAATAGGCTAAAGGTTACCTAGGGTAATCCAAGAGACAACGAGCCCTAGAATAACTACGATTCATTCTCAAACAAACAAAAACGTAAATAAGGGGGTGTTTGGTGTGATGAAAAGTGAGATAAAATGAGATAATTTGTGGGTTCGTAATGCGTGCAGTGAGATAAATTTTAAAAATTTTCAGAGATTTTCAGAGTTTTCTAGAAAAAAACTGCAAACCAAACACCCCCTAAAATAACTCCTAAGACTTGTGAATCTAATGTCTCGCCACTTGACTCAAGTTAGATAAGGATTCTAAGAGTTATGATCAAGTTCAGCTTGAACGAAAAACAATCTCTGCAAACTTAGCTCATACAGGCTCGTATCTCATAAATCAATAATGAAATGTTTCCAAATATCTAGGGAAGGATGTCTTTACTTTGTATTGTTGCCCCTTCCAATTTGTTAACCAACGCATTAGACTTGATATTTGGACAAAATCACGCATTTAAATATTTATTATAAGTTCAAGCTCAAGCTTAAATTGTAAGTTCAAGCTCGGCTCAATTTTCTTCTCAAATGAGTGTAGGTAGTCAATGCACTAACATAGCAGCACCCCATCCCAGCCGTACTTAGTGCTCGGCTAAGGGATGCCTAGTCTCTCCGTAAGCTCCACCAAGGAATCTTTATTGGATCAAACCAACTCCAAATCTCCATCAATATCTTCATCCCGACCTCTATAAAACACACCTTAAGCTTAGACCAAGGCCTAAGAACTTCCTCCTTCTCCTCCTCCGAGGGCATCTTCCACCCATGAGCACCCTTGAGGGTCTTCAGGTCGTCCCTCTACAATTTGAATACTTGACTATGTTATCAGTCAAACTTCTAATCCTTCAAAGTTAGAGATTCAGAGATCGCCCATGAAAGCTTTAAATCCATCCCAAGAGCTATCAACTATCCAAAGATCTTCCCCCTTATTGGCTTGCTCATATCATAAGGTCACTTTCTTGACTAGGCAGGACACTAGCAGATTAATGGTTAGAGTTAGGGGATCCTTCGAGACTCTCTCACTCAATCTAGATGAAGCTACAAGACGAACTCCACAATTTTCTCACCTCTTTAGTGGCCATAATTCCTAAAACGCTTAGTCACGCAGCAGATGGCACCATTCAATTAGCTTGATCAACCAACCCCCCAATACATATCACCCCCTTCGCAAACCCTAGACTACAACAACATTATCAGCCTGTCACCTTAACCGTATCCTCCAATCTCTCTCTCTCTCTCTCTCTCTCTCTCTCTCTCTCTCTCTAGCTCGCGTTAGACTACCCTAACTCTCACCTTGCTCTCTTTCGGCAACTCCCGCCATTAAGACTCTTGGTATTATTCCCAGATGGTCAGAACCTCAAGTCTAGCCCCAACCATCCGCAGAGTATGGTGATCTTTTACCGGGGCAATCTCGAGTGGCTCGATTCATGTTACATTCCTGGCTTACACTTACTAATCCCTTCTTCCAATTTTTTAGTTTTAAGAATTCTAAACTCCACAAATTTCCAATCGGCTTATTAATAGAGATTTTCAAAAAAAAGGAATATAACTTCTTGTTCATGGCTCTTTCATAATAAGTATCATGGAAGAATGACACTTGATTAAATCAAAATATATATTTATAAATACATATATATGTAAACAAATAAAAGAATTTTATTAATTAAAAATGGAGTACAAAAAAGGGCATCAAGAGAATGCCATTATAAAAACCACCCTATTCATCAAAAGGAATCCTCAGCAAAGCTCATAAAAGAATCTATATTGGGCTCTATACCCTCATTTGCCCAACTATACAATTGTGATAAAAAAAATTAATTTCGTACAAAAGAAATTTTCTATCTTGGAAGGTTATACAGTTTCTCTGTTTCACACCAACAAAAGAAGGCAAAAGACAGCCACCTTCCAAGCTTTCTTTCGCTTATTTCTCAACTTAACACCTCTTTAGTGTCCTTGTGGCTAATAAGGTTGTGGATGGTTACACAACTAGGAGTAGGAGAGGCTTTGTCTTCAAGGTAAACTTTGAGAAGGCCAATGAACACATGGAGTGGGATTTCCTTGATTATGTGTTGGAACAAAAAGGTTTTGGAACCAAGTGGAGAAGGTGGATAAAAGGATGCCCAAATAGCACAAATTGTTTAGTAATAGTCAATGGCAAACGAGGGAGACCATTTTTTGCATCTAAAGGCCTTTAACAAGGAGATCCACTATCTTCTTTCTTATTCACCCTGGTTGTTGATGTTCTGACTAAGCTGGTAGACAAGGCTACTCAAAATGGAAGTACTGAAGGAGTGCCCATTGGTAGGGATAAATTTTTGGTCTTACATTTGCAGTTTATTGATGATACCATATTCTTCTCTTTAGACAAGGAAAATAGTATTTTGTAATTGATCAAGATTCTTAAGTTATTCGAGCTAGTTTTAGAACTCAAGACTAATCTTAATAAATCTTCATTCGATGGGATTAGCATGGACAAAACAATTGTGGATATCATATGTGGGCATATTGGGTGTGTGTCAGAATCATGGCCTCTGAAATATTTGGTACTTCCCTTAGGTGGCAACTCGAATTCATGTAAGTTTTGGGATCCTATTGTGGACAGATTATAGAAAAGACTCCATGGATGGAACAAATCTTTTTTGTCAAAAGGAGGGAGATTGACTTGAGTTCAATCAGTGCTCTCTAAGACCCCTATCTACTACATGTCAATTTTCCAAATGCTTGCAAAAGTGAGTCCTAAAATTGAATCATTAATAGGGAGTTATTTTTCTTTGGGAGGGTTGGGAGGAAGGTGGTAGGTATTATCTTATTAACTGGAAAATAGTGTCCCTTCCCAAGATCTATAGTAGAACAGGGGTGCGGAATATTACTACTAGGAATGATGTTTTATTAAATGGCTTTAGAGACTCAATTTGGAACAACTCTTCATGGCTTTCAATAATCAAAAGTAAATATAGGCTATCGAATAATAACTGGAATCCTAGCTCAACCATTAGAAGCACCTTGAGGAACCAGTGGAAATGTATTTCCAGATGTTTGTTGTTTGTTGCCACTATAATAATTGGACTTTGGATAATGGACAGACAATCTTATTTTAGGAGGATAAGTGGAGAGACAATCAATCTTTTGCTACTAAATTTCCAAATCTCTACGAGCTTTCTAGAAGCTGAATTACACAATTTCTTCTATGATCTCCACTGACTCATCTACTCTTCCTTGGAATTATACTCTCTTCCACAACTCATCTAGAAAAAAGTCTTTTGACTTACGAGTACTTCCTAATTTGTTGGAAGGGCCTTTCATTAGACTATCCATTCTTGATAAAAAGTGTCGAGGGTTGGAAAATTCAGGTGTCTTCTCTTGCAAATCATTTTTTCAATCATCAATCAATTCCCAAGATTCAACCCCATTCCTTCTAGGAAAGATGATTTGGGAGGCAAAAGTGCCAATTAAAATCTAAATTTTTGCTTGGTTAGTGGCCCATCAGAAGCTTAATACCTATGATGTGCATCAAGAAAGAAGAATCCAATCATGCATATCTCCTTATCTGTGTAGAATCTGTAAGAACAGCGGGGAAACAATTGGTCATTTGTTTCTCCATTGTCCGTTAGCTTCACATGTATGGAATAAACTATTTATGGAAACAAGAGAAAAGTGGGTGCATCCGCAAAGTTGTTCAACTATCTTTATTACCAATTTTTGGGGCTTTGGCAAAGACAGGAAGGCTAGGACATTGTGGACTTGCAATGTAATATCAGTTTTGTGGAATTTATGGAAAGAAAGGAACCGTGGGATGTTTGACGAGAAGGAATCAAGTGATCATGACTTGTGGGACAGTCGCAAGTTCTAGGCATCTCTTTGGGCTTCAATTTCTAGTGACTTCAAAGGGATTCCCTTATTCCTATTAAATACGAACTGGATGGAATCATGTAGCTACAATTTAATTTTTTTTCTCTCTTAGTTTTTTCTGATTTTTTTTCTCTCACATTTTCAAGAGGTCACATCGGCCTCATTTGTATGAAACTTTTCTCTTTATTAATGAATTTTTGTAATTTATCAACCAAAAAAAAACAAAAAAACAAACCCTTTCAGTCCTTGGGGAAGACCCACTGAACCTCGAATTCAAGAGTAATATGACCCATAGTTCCCTTGTCCATTCATAGTGGATGAACATATGGTCAATCAATCCTTCTTGGCTCTTACATAGACTGCACTTATTACTTAGCAAAAAGCCTCTCTTCTATATATTATCCATAGTAAGTATTCTCCTTTAGATCATGCGCCATGCAAAAAAAAAAAAAAAATCACTTCTGGGGTCACACCTTCCAACCATATTCTTTCCCATAGGAAGTTACAATTTTCGTTACCACATAAGGTTGTGTAACAGGATTTTAATTCAAAATTTCATGTCTTGGAAGCTACCCATCACACCTCATGAATCACCTCCCACGAGCTTTCTCAAACTAATGAGCTCCCACAACTCCATAAACCTTATTATTTCCCAATCATTAAGGTTCCTCTGCAAAGCCACCTCCCATTCCATATCCAACCCACTAGGAGTCACACAATTTGCTACAGCTAATTCCTTATCCACTAATGGATAAAATAACTCAGGATAGAGGTTCTCTAGCTTTCCTTCAGGATTCTACTTATGCTTCCAAAACTTGATTTTGGTGCCACTCCCAAGCTGCCACCTTATGTGCTCTTTGACGTTCTGCCACCCTCTACAAATAGTAACCCACAGGCTGGAACCAACAGGTGTATTCGTCACAATTGTTTATCACTCCCCCCAATGCGTAATTATCTTCCACCACATTTCGTCCTTCTCACAAGTGTATCTCCATAACCATTTACCCATCATTGCCTCATTGAACAGTTTTAGGTCTTTCTATACCAAGTCCTCCTTCCTTTATCGGGAGGCAAATCATCATCCATGTGCACTCCATGAACAAGTATCAATGATTTTGCCGCATTCTCATAAAGGCAGCAGCGATTCACAATTACCATCCCCTTCCTTCTCAAATTGTCAATAGTCAAGATCTTGAATTACACCATGCACCAGTCACTTTAGGTAGAGCCCCACACTCCCCAATTTCGCCCACCAAAAAAAAAAAAAATGCTGTGTACATAGACTTGAAACACTCCTTAGCTTGTCAAGGTCCATCTAAGTTTGTTCTCTCCACCTTTTACCTTAAAAAGAGTACAATGGTTGTATTAACTAGGTGAAGCTCCCAATCTTTCAAATTTCTTCTCAATCTCAATTCCCAAACAAAATTGCCCCCTTATAGGGAACAGTGGGGATAGGGGGTGTAGAGCAAATACATTCTTGTTACAACCTATCATGAATATGTCGTCAAACCCCTCCCTTAGACTTCCCCCAACCATTGATCCCCTAGGGCCATCTAGCTCAGATGTTCTTCCACACCCGAACCCTATAAGATCCATCAACGACCTTCGTACTCCACTCTCCCCCTCTCTAGCCCATGTCCAACACACACCATCCTCCTCCAAAATCTTTCCTTTTCTAAGGAGTATCTCTAAAATCACTTGCCCAGTAGAGTCTCATTAAAGACCTTAACTCTTTCAATCCCCACTCCTCCCTATTTTAGTGGCCAACACACTCTATTCGAATTTACCAGGTGAAATTTGAAAATTTCTCCCAAGCCTAGAGAAAATCAATTTTCATCTTCTCAATCCTTTCAACCACCTCCCCCGAATTGGAAAAATGGGCATGTAGTAAGTAGGCAAGTTCGCCAACGTACTTTTAATTAATGTTACTCTGGCCTCTTTGGGTCAGTAACCCTTCTTCCATCCCACTGGCCGCCTCTAGAAATTTCCTATCAAGCCGCACCCAAGCCTCATCCAAAATTTGTGGGGAGATCTTGATGATAACCCAAATAAAGAGTCAAAATATGTTTGCACCCCACAATTGCACACACAGTGTTTATCGCCAAGACATCCCTTGTTGGAATCAACTCTGTCTTCCCTGTCTGGATATAAAAACCACAGACCGCCTTAAAGCATAATAGCATACATTTAAGGTGTCCTAATTTTAACAGGTCTGCGCTATATAACATAATTGAGTCGTCAACAAACAATAAATGTGAAATAGCCAACTTGGACAAGTTAGTGCCTTCAACTCTAAAGCCATGCAGGAGTCAATCTTGTGACAACTACATCAACATTCTCCTGAAAACCTTCATCATCAAAGCGAATAATAATAGAAAAATCTTGACTAAGGACCCTGGATTTCCTGAAAATACGCACTAGACTTCCATTGACCAACATAAAAAATCCGACTACGGATATGCACCAGAAGATCCATTATCTCTATTTTCCCCCGACGCCCATTCTTTCCATAACATGTAACAAGAAACTCCAGCTCACATGATTATCAGCCTTCTCCACATAAAGCTTGCATATGACTCTCGGTACCCCACTTTTGATGCTCTCTTCTATAATCTCATTAGCAGCAAGCACCGCATCAAGCATCTGGCAACCCTCCATAAAAACATTATGCGCTCAGATACTAGCAAACCCACAACTTTCTTCAAGGCTTAAAGTTTATAAAATTGTCCCACCAAACTTATTGGTCTGAAGTCTTCCATATCCACTGCTCCCCTTTTTCGGTTATTAATATAAATATAGAGCTAAGGGAAGAAACCATACTAAGAAGTTCTTTTCTCATTAGTTGTCAATCATTTTTCTCTCATCTTTCTTCTTCTTTTATTATTTTCTTCTATCTAATAAATATCAAATATCAAGAAAATAATAGATCTTCCATCTTTTTTTTTTCCTTTTTTGATTGATAGAAAACTTGAATTTTATTGATGATTAGAACAACTGGACAGTACACACACACACACACACATATATACATATATTTACAAGGGTGTCTGTTCAAATTACCCATACACTAGATAACTATATATATACATGTACCTAATTAATGTACATTAACACTCTCCCTTAAGCTGGAGCATATATATCATATGTTCCAAGCTTGTTACAAATAAATCTTACTCTATCTCCTCCTAAGACTTTAGTGAACAAGTCAGCCAATTAATTTTCAGACTTTACATGACTAGTCTTTATGGTATTTTGCAAAATCTTTTCCCTCACAAAGTGGCAGTCAACCTTAATGTGTTTAGTTCGCTCATGAAACAATGGATTAGAGGTGTTTGGGGTGTTGGGGTAGTTTTCGGGAATTATGCTGAGTATCGAACAATGGCAGGTTCGTTGGAGTCCGGCGAAAGGGATGAGAACCAGGACAATCTGGAACAAGAGAAAGAGAGTACTGAAAGGATGGTGTCAAAAAATGGTGATCCATCCTTGACCCTCTGGAAGGGAAGGGTTTATATAGGCGGAGAGGAACTTTTCTAGGCGGGAATTAAAGCTTATAATCCGTTAAAAAGATGTTTAGCCCTAACTTGGTGCGTCTAGATAGGATTAGGATTCCCCGCGTAATTCTCTCTCTAGATTGGTTAAGATATGATCCTAACGGTCCCCTGATTCTAGCCTCCATTCCGCTGAATTCCCTATGATCCCGTGAGTTAGGTAAGTCGTTAAGAGTCCTAGACCTTGTTCCGAATCCAGGGAAGTACGCTAGTCCCGCGGCGGGTGCATTTCGTGCCAAAAAAACTAGATCTCGTGGCTTTGGACTGACGCGGTGGTTATGTTCCGCGAGAAATGTCGTGACCACTGGTCAGAGATCATCTCAACGCGGCCAGGGTACCTACAAGAGGCTATATGAATAGCAGCCTAATTATCACATAACAACTCCATAGGCTGTAATGCAGAAACTCCCAACTCTTTCAGCATGTAATGTACCTAAATTAATTCACAGGTCGTATGTGCCATAACCCTATATTCTAACTTTGCACTCGATCTTACCACCATAGTTTGCTTTTTACTTTTCTAGGATACCATATTTCCTCCCACAAAGATACATTATCCAGTAGTGGATCGTCTATCTAATGGTCCAGCCCAGTCTACATCTGTATATCCTTAAACAAAAGAATAGCCATTATCTCGATGCAACAAAGTACATCCTAGTGCACCTTTGTGATACCTCAAAATACGAATAACTGCATCCCAATGACTAGAGTGAGGTGCATCAAAGAATTGGTTGACTATATTTCCAGCAAACGCAATATCTAGTCGTGTAACCGTTAGATAATTTTGTTTCCCGACTAGTCTGTGACATCGGCTAGGATCATTCAATAATTCTCCCGCATCTGCAAAGAATTTAGTATTAGGGTCTACTAGAGTATCAATTGGCTTGGCTCCCGACATGTCTGTCTTTAACAACAAATCAAGCATATATTTCTTTTGAGAAAGGGCAATACCTATGTGTGATCTTGCATTTTCAATGCCTAGAAAGTACTTTAATGAACCCAAGTCTTTGGTTTGGACCTTAATCTGAAGAAACAATTTCAGATCATGACTACCTTGTATATCATCTCTTGTAATCACAATATCATTCACATACACTAACAACCATAACTTTCCTTGAAAGGAATGTCAACAGAAAACTGAATGATCAACACCACATTGTGTCAGTCCCAAGTCCAACACCACATCACTAAATTTGCCAAATCATGCTCAAGGAGATTGCTTTAGGCCATATAATGATTTCTTTAGTTTATAAACCAAGTGGGACTCCCCTTGAGCAACAAATCTACATGGTTGATCCATATACACTTCTTCAACAACATCAACATAGAGGAAAGCATTTTTGATATCCAACTGATTAAGAGACCAATGAAACATAGTTGCAAGGGAAATAAGAAGACAGTTGCAAGTGAAATAAGAAGACGGACTGACGCTATTTTAGCCACAGGAGAGAAGACCTCTGAAAAATCAAGCCCATAAATCAGAGTGTATCCTTTAGCAATTAACCGTGCTTTCAAACGATCAATAGAGTCATCAGGATGAACTTTAACATTATACACCAAACAGTTGAGTTCCCAGGTAGAAGAACTACGAAATCCTAAGTATCGTTGGCTCAGAGAGCAGACATCCCTTCTTCTATGGCAACAAGCCATCCAAAATGAGACAAGGTTTCAAACACAGAATGAGGAATAGAGACAGTAGAGAGAGATGTGTAAATGCATGATAAGAGGGAGTTAGAGCTATATAAGAAACAAAGTTAGAAATGGGGTGAGAAGTGCAAGTATGTCTACTTTTCTAAAGAGTGACTGAAAGATCAAAATCACAAAGTTCTAGTTCAGGAAGAGGATCTAAAGACTGAGTAAGAGAAGATGGAGTGGCAGATGCATCATGTGAAAACTCAATAGTGGCCAGCCGTCTAGTATAAACCTGCAGATCAAAACGAGAGACACGAAAAGGGGATATCACAGGTAATAAAAGACTCTCATTTAGTTCAGACAGAGATCAAGTATTAGAAAAGAATGGTGTAATTTCAAAGAACGAGACTTTAGAGCACATAAAATATCAATGAAGGGAAGGACAGGAACACTGATACCCTTTTCGTAAACGCGGGCCCCAAGAAGACACACTTAAGAGCGAGACTCTAACTTGTCAATCTCACAATCAAGTTGATGCACAAAGGCAACATATCCAAAGATACATGGAGCAAGAGAAACTAAAGGTGTTTGGGGAAACAAGACAAAATAAGAGGAGCAACCTTGTAGAAAAGAGGATGGCATTCGATTAATTAAATAGCATGCAGTGAAAATAGTGTCTCCCCAAAAAATCTTAGGAACATGCATATGGAACAACAGACACCATGCTGTTTCAACAAGGTGTAAATTCTTCCTCTCTACAATTCCATTTGTTTGTGAAGTACGAGAGCAAGAGAACTGGTGTAACATGCCAAAAAATGTCATAAAATCAATGAAAGGTTTAGAAAAATACTCCTTAGCATTGTCACTACAAAGCACCTTGATAGACACATCAAATTGTGTTTTAATTTCAGCACAAAAAGCTTAAAAAATAGATAATAACTCAGAACGATCTTTCATTAAATAAACTCATCTAAGTCTTAAAGAGTCATCAATGAAAATAACAAAATATTTAAAACTCAATTTGGTAACAGCACGACTCAACCCCTATACATCCGAGTGGACCAAATGAAAAGGACATAATGCCCTATTATTGACTCTACGACTAAAGAAAGCACGGTGATGCTGTCCTAACTAACAAGACTCACAATTCAAAGACTGAAGTTGACTCAAGCTAGGGACCATAGATTTTAATCTATTAAAAGACATACGACTAAGATGACAATTGAAGAATCTAAGAATTCTTATTCTGTTTTTCACAGCATATTTACATCCTAATATATACACCAAGGCTTAAATAACAGCCCACGAAAAAAGGAAACTGAATTCCTTCAAATAAGGAATCCTAAAAATAGGCTTTCTAAAAAGATAAGAATCCTAGCTAAAGAAGGAAACAGAATTAAAAGGAAAACTGAAACTATCCTTATCTAAATAAGAAAAAAAAAAAAGAAAAGGTAATAACTGGAAAAAGGAAATAATCCTATTTACATAGAGAGATTTGAATCCTTTCCACAACAATAGATCTCAAAAGGAAAGGCAGCAGTAAAGCAGGTGGTTAATGAGAGGGCAGACAGAGTAGCCAGATAATAGAGTCCCTGACCATTATGCCCTTCTCCAATCTTCTTTCCTGTCTTAAAATCCTGAATAACCACAGAATCAGAAAAGAATGTCAATAAACTCTTTAATTGTTTGGTGAGTTTGCTGATAGACAAAAGATTAAAGGACAACGATGGAACAAATAACACAAAAGATAAAGGTAAGTTAGGAGCAGAAAAAGCTGTACCAATGCCCTTAATGAGGCTAGATGAACCATTAAATGTGATACAATTGAAGTGGAAGAGCATTGAATATTGGATAACAATTAAGAGGTACTAGACATATGATCAAACGTATCAGAATCAAGAATCCAGAGTATGCAAGTAGCAGGATTACCTCGATGTGCTAAGAAGACTGTGGGAAGATATTCCTGATGAGCCGTTTGATACTAAAGATATTTGGCATATTTATATCCTGAAATAGTTACTGTGGGTAGAGTAACATTCTCACTAGTATTAGATTTTTCTGTAGAGACAAAAGCATTAGAAGAAGCTGCATAAGCCATATAAGATGGCCTGCCATGGAGATCCCAGCAATTTTCTCTAACATGTCCAATACGACCACAATTGAAACATTTGAGCCTTGTACCCCGTCCTCCACAGCCACAGACACGACCACAACCACGACCTTCACAGGTCCCACGATCACCAGGTTGACACATAGTCTGATAACTAGGATTTTTATTATTCGAAAACATCTGACTAATTAGGGCAAATTGGGTAGTGTCAGAGGTAGTGAATGAATCCCTAGAAACAACTCTCATTACCCGGAAGTAAGTTTCTGCAAATGAAGGAAGAAAAGCCCCAATTAGGATTTGGGCTTTAACTGGCTCAAATTTAGGATCTAATCCAACAAGGAATCGAGGCACAACCATTTGTTCCCGTTACTTTTGCGTCTCATTAATGTCTGTAGATAATGGTCATAGAGAATTTAGCTCTTCATGAACATACTCCAAGGAAGCAAAATATTCAATAACTGAAATTCTCTACTGTGGTTGTTGAAAAAATTCCAAGGATAAGTTATACATGCAAATAAGGTCACTGGAAAATAGCAAACGTACATACTCCGATATGTCTTTACATGTGTCAAGATGTACACATATCAACAATGGAGGGTTCCATAGAATTCCACAATAAACTAACCAAGCAAGCATCCTCTTGAACCCGGGCATCATACTTTGAATCTATTACAGAAGGACTAGACTCAGTCAGATGTTCTTGTTTGCCATACCTAATTAATGCAATCTTGACAACTTTAGACCATTAAATGTAGTTAGTTCCGTTTAACTTCCTGGTGGTTAATTGTTGTGGGATAGGAATTGAACTACCAACCATTTTTTAGTCAATGGACATTTCAGAGGCCATGAGAACCAGAAATCAAAGGAACAGATGAAGAACCATAGACTATGAATTGATGGAGGAAAGAATAAGAGTCCGAAACCACAAACAAAGGTGGCTCAAGGGATCATCGAAGCTAGACAAGCAGTCTGCAAACAACTGCCGACGAGGGGGAAGCTTCACGCACTCACACACGCTAGACAAATGAGGCGCATGGGTCTCATGCGCAGAGAGGCCGACAGCCCGCGACAACATGTGGGGGGACTTCCGGTGCCAACGCTTCTCCAACTAGGGTCGCCCAACTCCGACGACTTGTTTGGGGTCTATCACTTGTTGAACCAACAACCAAGAACAAGAGCTACGCTTTGATAGAGGCGAGTCCTCTTCCGGCTTCAACGCTGAACAGGTGGTTCACAGTGTTTGACACATAGGATAATGACACTCAAAGAATCAAAGTTAACACCCTAATAACATGATAGAAAACTTAAATTTTATTAATGATTAGAATAGTTAGAGAGTACACATATGTTTATAAGGGTGTCTGTTCAAATTACCCATACACTAGATACCTATAAATATACATGTACCTAATTAACGTACATTAACACTGATAAGCAAGAAAACTTGCATTAATAAGCAAGAAAAGTTATAAAAGACAATGAGAAGTTCCCTTGAGTGAAATCTCATACCAATGCAAGTTTATTAGCATTGGGAAGTTTATTAGCAACTTTCAGTGAAGAAACTATGTTAGAAAGCTGAGCATACCGCAAGGCGCGTGCATTCAATGATTGCAACGAGGTTCACATTAATGGTGTGTCTCCATGAACGAGAGCCATCAGTTTGATCCTTATAGAATGGCACTGGATTTCCAATACCAGCACAATTAATACAGATATCTAAACTCC
This sequence comes from Pouteria glomerata, assembly GCA_035590655.1. Lineage (NCBI taxonomy): Eukaryota > Viridiplantae > Streptophyta > Magnoliopsida > Ericales > Sapotaceae > Pouteria > Pouteria glomerata. Next base: position 22,228,697 of record JAVXUM010000036.1, read on the forward strand.
CAAATGTCACCAAATGTTTTTTAAAAGCCGCAGAGAGTTCTCCTGTTCATGAAATAAAGATTATCTCAACCATTTAGAACCAACAAACTTCTCATGAATTAGAATTTGAAAATTCAATATCAAAATAAACTATGCCAAAGTGTACATATACAAAGTGTGTGACGTGTATATAGTCCTTTCCGGTTTCCATAAACTACTGCAAATTAGCTGGAATCAAGTTCCTTAATCATTACCTCTTGCAAAACTAATGAACTCAAGAGCAAGAATAAAGTTCTTTAGTAGTGAACCAATGATGAAAAGTTGTTGAATTAACAGAATTTTTCATATTCATGATGTCTGAGTAACCAAGGATTTGTTAAATGTCAAGTGGCTGGTAGTATGAGTAAGATACTGTGAGGATAAAACACTAGAACCACATCCTATTTCATCGATGCTAAATTTACTTTTAGTTTACATATCATTTTCAGTTCCCTGAATGTCCACAAAAAATACGACCTATCCCCCCCAAAAAACAAAAATCTAAATGAAATCCACAAATGTGCCAGGTGAATTGCATTTAGAGATACTAACCATGACAAGTAATTAGGAAGACCGGTAGTTGCCAATTATTTTTGTAAGGTTTTACAACTTTATGGATCCTTGCCTAAAAGAAAGTACAAAGGGGTATTGGTGAAGCCTAAAAGTTGATGAAGTTTCAATTTTGGTGAAACTCTTTTAGTTACCTAAAATACCTTTCAACCTCCTACCAAGTTCAAATTTTAAATCAAACAATTTCTAATAACTACCCTTAATTAAATCACTTTACAAATTTTAAATTTTTAGCCACCAAATTGTTTTACTTTTATACCACCAATTAAATTACACAAATGAAGTGATAATCACGTGCATTGCGTGTGCACACCTCTAGTAGTACATTATGGGTGAACACCATCACTTAATTGAAGTAAAGCTCACCATTTCGAACCCCTCAGCAATACTTAGCACCTTGTTCTGAAATAGTGGGTAGCAGTCGGTGGGATACTTCTAGTATCAAAACACAATAATAATATTTTCCAGTCATGAATTAACATCTCTCATACCTTTATTGGTTACATCACATCTTATAAACATAGCGGATGGAAATTCCAACACTGGATGGAATTTGGAATTCTCTTTTCGAGCAAGGGCAGCAACTTCCTTTCCCCTTTCCTCACAGAAATCAATAATTGTAACAAATATTCCCTCCTTTGCAAGGGCCATACTAAGAGCTTTACCTGCGCAAGGATCACAACAATACAAATATATATATATATATATTATATATAGATATACAAGAAATTCACTATACCAAATGGATCTGGAGGACTTGCGACCAGATTGAAAAAAAAAAAAAAAAGATGACACATCACCGGAAATTTTATGTCCGTAACAATTTCAATTGCAACATCAGTACAAAATTGCAGCTGTCCGTGCTTTGCAATGTCATGAGAAATTAATCCATTTACGTTCCAAATACTCAAATATCAAGCCCGCTTGTCCCGTATACACATACATTAAGAAAGATTCAACCATAGAAAAGGATAATTATGTATGAACTCGAGGAAAGGCTCTGCAAAGTAGTATGAACATGATAGTCCGGTTTGGGTTCCATTACTTTCTAGTCCGTATTTCAAATCTCTCTGTTAAATCACTTTGCGTGCAACTTCCTAGTGCGTGCCCTGATAAAGAAGAGAATAGAAAGAAGAAACGAAGGATTTACCGATTCCAGAGGCACCACCGGTGACCAAAGCCGATAGGCCCGGTTTGAGTTCCATTGCTTCCCGAGTCTAGGGTCTGACACTTTCAACTACGACAATCGACTCCGTTGGGGTGCATTTCACGCCTTAAATCTTTATTTCCTCTTATACAATTTAAATATGCTTTCGACGTTCTTTCACTGTCGAGAGTTGGCTGTCCTTACGGATGAGAACAAAACAGTGACATCGAGTTGCCGTGGATGTATCCGCCTCCGGCCTAACAAAAGAGAATATTTACGAATTTTTTACGAAAATAATGTTATTAATAATAAAAAATATCAAAATAGGCTTGCGTGGGATTATTTACCAAAATAAGCTCGATGTCGGATGTTGTACTACCGACACCCCCACAACAAAAGAGTAACGAAGGTAAGTCTTCATTTCTTAACTCTCAACCGTCCTATAAAACTCGAAGTAAACACTCTTGCCTTCATGCTTGCTCGTTGCTAGAGGACCATCCGAAGCTGTATAGTCTCTCAAAACATATATTCCCCAACCACCGGTCCAAGGTCCTTGTCCGGGTAATAAGCCTACCCTAGTACACAAAAAGCTGCAGTCATCTTTGACTCCTACTTTAACCAATGAATCAACCCAACTACCAATGGATAATACCCCAACCAAACTGACCAATCACATTCAAAAACCAATTGCTTCGGTTCCTGATAATATTGACGAACTGGAAGTCAACATCCCTCCTTTAAATGTAACTGCTCACCTAACTTTATCCTTATCTGGTAACCAAACCTTGATTGAGCCAAACTTAACCTCTAGTCACATTAAAACTCCTTGGGCCCACCTTGTCAATTCTAACCGAGTTAAAGCTAACAGCACTGCCCTATAATATATTACAAGGGTTTTTTACGGAAATAATGCAATCTACAGGTTTTTTTCTTTTGGTGCAGCAATCAAACAAAGGTTAGAGGGTTGGAGGGACGAGGGGGTGTCGGTGGTGCTACTCCGACACCTTGCAGGGGTTTTTTCTCCTCTTTTGCTGCCAAAGGGTCCAGGCTGTGGGGATGTCGGTGGTGCTACTGCCAACACCCATGGTACAACATCCGTCATCGAACTCATTTCGGTAAATAATCCTACGCGGGCCTATTTTGGTATTTCTTATTATTAATAACATCATTTTCGTAAAAAACCCGAATATTTACTCTGCAGGCTCTGTTATTCGGTCAAAAATTGTTAGCTTTTGGCTTGGGGTTGATTTACTTTTGGGTAAAATATTGGTGTGTCTAGATAGTAAAAACGTACTAGGAAAATATTTTAAAAAAATTAATATTAAAGTGATATGTAAAAATTTGATTAAAAAAAATTTAAAAATAATTAATAAAAATTAGTAAGTTTTAGTAAATTTGATAAACCAAACACTCTTCCATACCTTTCTTTAATTTAATTTTTTTTTTTAACATCACACTTATCTACCTTTGTAATTTTATAAAACTAATAAAAATATATTTAGACTACCAACCTTTATTGAAAATTATAAAATTTATATAATAATTTTATTTCTCTTGAATAAATACTCTTAAATATATTGAAAATTACTTTTGAGTCAAGAAATAATAATTATAGAGCATTATACCAACTTTATTACAAAGTATTGTTAGGCATTGCTAAAACTATCTAAAGATAAATTTGAGTTTACAAATGAGGTTCTTATAGTAAAAAAGATTGGAAATGACTAGTAATAATAACAAAAGATTTTTATGTGTATCAGGAAATGAAAAAAATGCATTTAAACATTAAGTTCATGTTTTTAAAAAATAATCAATCAGCTTAAATATTGTTAGAATTTAAATGTCCTAGTCAATAGTGTATTTGAGGTTGTGGGTACTATAAATAAAATAAATAATATAGATCTACCAATAAATGTAAAAAAAAAAATTACTAGAACTAGTAGTAAACAAAAACTATTCAAGTAACACAACTACTCTTCAAATAAATAAAGATGATAAGATCTCAATCTTGTATAAAGGAATAAAAATGGGATTTGATAAAATTTTTATAGTAATAGAAACTACTAAAAGAAAAACTTATAAAGATTTTAAAGCTAATAAAAATATTAAAATATTAAAAATTTTTATTTATTGATGAAAATTATGTAACGAGATAAATAAATTGCTAAATCAAATGCAATCTCTCTATAAATAACATAAAACTTTATTCAAAAACCATGAATATGTTTTCACTTTAGATTCATATTCAAAAAAATTAGCTGAAAAACATTCCACAACAAACGTAATGGAAGACACTGATTCTGGATAAGATGAATCAGAAAATAATAATTCTGAATTTGAAGCCGAAACAACAATTAATCTAGAATTAGAAAAAGAACTAATAAAAAAATTAGACAAAATATTAGAAATAGATAAGTGAAAAATTTAGATCACCTAGTCGATGATCTGAAACCTAAACCAATTAAAAAAATTTCTTTTAAAGATATTCATGCAATAAAAAGGGGTGAATCTAGTTCTAAGAAGATTTATTGAAAGAAAAACATGAATTTAATCTTTCTAAAAGAGAATATTTAAACAAATTTAATGTTGTAATAAATGGGATATATTTAAACTTAAATGATATACATTCTAGAAAACTATGAAAGTATTATAGAAGAATTAGCACAAGCACTATCCATGGTGATAACCTATTAAAAAAAAAACACCGAATAGGGAAATACTTTACAATATGAAGATTATAAGGAAATATTTAAGTTCGTTAAAATTGTCACGCTCCTAATTTTCATGTAAATTGTGATGCAGGTAAAACATATGCATATCGTATACTAAACAAGTCAAATCCCTAATTATAGCAAACTTACAAAAAAAAAAAAAAAAATGAACTCATAGTCCTAAAAGAATAAGACTCCAAAACCTATGCAACCCCATCAAATATAGTGTATAATAGGTACAGACTCCTCTCACCAAAATACATACTCTCTCAAATTATATACAAGGATTAAATAAAATATAGTGGTCACGCCTCACGACTTAATAGTTTTACCTGTTAAATACAGTCATGTCAAGACCTGCAATAGAGTTTGTAGAAAAGTGAGCACTCACAGAGATGTGCAAAGATGTGCCCATTAATACAGTAAAGCCATATCCTATGTTGCTATTAACATGAAATATAAGCAACAGATATCCAACATATTACAATCAACATAATCACAACATGTTATAATCTTGATTAAAATAAACATTAGTATTTTATACTTATATCATCTGCAGAATCTTAGTATTATACTTTCATTATAATCACAGTAAACATAACACTTTGGGTTAAGTGCTTTATAAAACTATCCTGAACATTGGTACCTAGTCCAAATAAACAATCCTACATATAGTTGGGAAATGGCATACCATCCTTCACATACAGTTTTAGGATGTACTCACACATTCCTCACACATAACTAAGAATTTATATCTCATATAAATTTCTACGATAATTATGCCAACCTTAGACATTTGTGTCGTTATGCAGGTTACTAGCTTATTGGTACAATAACAGACATTTGTACAAGGCTAAAGACTCTCAATCCATGGATACGTATACTTTCTACTTTAGTATCTCTAACCTCAAGCATAATTCCATACAACATCTAACTTAAGTAATTCCCGTTAAATATCCATCCACAACATAACATGATTTAAAGACATAAAATTCTAGGAATTTATCAATACTCATGTTTCCATACTAGTTAATATCTCTATATTATATAACATTCAACTAGAAATGGGAAAAAGGGAAGTTAAGTGTGCCTTTGTTGTTCAAACAAATAATCGTGCACATGAGAGTGCAAACGAAATGCTAAGTGGTTAGCCTACCATGCTAGGATAGCAACTAGCAAGTAAGGTCTAGGCATCTGTTCTAATGAGCGTTCGCACAAATTGATCGTGCAAATGACTATCCAAACAACAATAGTCATAAGTTTTGTAAATTTACAATTTATGCTCTATTTTCCTTTTTTCAAACCAATTTCAACAATTTATTCCAATTCTTCCATATAAACTTGTTTCTAGAATTTCAAAAGCTCTAATATATATGTTTTAAACATCACCATAATCCTTAAGCCACAAATTTCAAACATGCATATCATAATCTATCTAATATCTACACCAAATCCACATACAAACCCAATTTGTGAAGCACCCAACAAAATAACTGTCCCTAAAGAAATATTTATGGACAAACAATGTTCGGGAATCCCTACCTCCTAGCTAACAATCCTAAGCAAGAAAGATAATGCAATAAGGATGGTGGGTGGGTTACTTCAACTTTTCTTTATTTTCTTCTTTTCCTATTCTGTTTTTTCTTTCTCTTTTCGCAATACACACAAAGGATTTTTTTTTTTTTTTTTGGTTCTAAGGATGGTTGATCGAGATTTTGTAAATTTGTTGTCGAAAATTTAGAATTTGAGGCAATACAATTAGTGAAAATGTAGAATAGTATTGTAGTTTTGAAACTGCAATTTCATTACGCAGTTCTTGCCAGTGACCAAAGAAACGCAAAACCATTTCATGGTTCTTCCCAAAAATAAAGAAACATAAAACTATTTGGTGGTTTTCGTAAATAGATAGCCAAGAAACGCAATACCATTTTGCTATTTTTCGCTTTTACACCACCTCTTATAATCTATTTTATTCTCCTACCCATATCAAGTTCAACAGCAATATGTTTGTTCTTTGGTACCCACATTAATAAGATAAAAAAAACAACGAGCAACATTAATAATAGAACAACAAAAAGAATCTTGTATGCACAACTAGGGAATAAAAAAATTAAAACTGACAGTTATATATTAAATAGTCCTATATGTACGAGTAGAGTACTTGTAATTTCTTGCTTCACCTACCTATTTACAAACCCAACAATGATAACAATATTATCAACAATGTAAAAACAGAAAACAATATCAAGCTATACGTACAACTAGACAATATAAAATCAAATTTGTCATATTTAAATTATTTTTTTTAGCAACTGTAAAAGAAAATATATATTAAATATAAACACAAATAACTAGAAAATATAAATAAAAGTTATACAGTACTTGTAATATTATTTTTCAATTAATCAATCATCTGAAGAGCAAAACGAGAATTGAGAATTATAATTCATAATAAAATAGGTAAATGTATTTAAAGATTCATAACAAAATACTAATGGGTACTATAGCTAGAAATCTTTTGAGTCCGTTCTAGATTCCTATGTCTCTCATCTAGCTGTGGCTGAGTCGTAGGCTTCATCGCTTAAGAGGCTTACTCGGCCCACTGTTTGTGGCTAAAAGGCTTTTCCAACTGCACATGACTTGAAGTCTTCATCTCTGCTTGATACAGAGGCCTCGCCTACTTCCTCCTCGCATACTGTATCAAAGAGGATGGTAGTGGACTACTAGGTGCTAAAATGGGTGAACCTAACTGGACAAAGTCTGATGGGGTAACTAACTAAACAAAGTGTGGTGGTGACCACTCGGCAAGCTTTAGGATCACTACGTAGTCATTAACGCTGAGAAGGTCAACAAGTGCACCAAATGATGATATCAACATGTCTTATGTCGATAGGCCCACACTGGCAATAGTGGAAGGTCCATCTCTAGTTGAGGCAATGGGCCAGTTGAGTTAGATGATCCAACTCTAGCTAAGTTAGACAATCTAGCTTTAATTAATTTGAATCTCCTATCATTCTCATCGGACTCGATCTTCCTCATTTAGGGCTGCAATAATCTTTCGGCCTATCGTCTTTATGGTTGTCGTTAAATGATGTACCTCATCCATATTAGTACAACTGAAGAGATCTACTGCAACCTATGTGGCCATGACTACAGTCTGTACCTGAAAATATCATTTAACCGTATTAGAAATAAAAACCACTCTAATTAAATAATAGAACATAGTTTGTTTCATTAGGAAAGTGCTTACAATATTTCTTTAGTGGTAGCTACTAACTAAGACCCAAAAGAAGGCACATCATAAGGAGGCCCAATAGGATGTCTCGTAATCAACTAATGCCACTGCATATATGAACTACTATGATCCATTCGACTAGTAAATGGGTCACTAGTTACCACCCAAGCACGCTAATCATTCTACACGGTGATGTGATCAATATGTCGTATGCTCCAATCAGTACTTGTCCTGCTTCGTTGGTTAATGGCATGTAAACTGTAAGATGTGTCACAACTGATAGGTTCATGCTGAACTATCCTAAACTGCCATAGCACATGATCGAGCAAGTGTATCTCAACTATGTTGTAGAAAATCAATGGGGATTTCGTCAGCCATATCTCTTAGTCGTGCACTTGGAAAGCTAGGTCAACTAGGCATAGCTGCCATGTCATCTGAGAGTCTGTTTTTAAGTCCAACTGGTCCTCATGCTCAACTAGAGGACGTGCAGATGCTAATGTAAGGCCTACTCCCCATCTGTTCGAAGTGTAGATATGTATATATTAGTGTATTATGAAAACAACCACCATCTATTATTTTGGTACCGTGTTTGAGCATTATCTGTTAATGTAAGGCCTATTCGTCACCAAAAGTATATTGTGATGCGGTTTCAGAATCTGTGTTTGTGGCATAAATTGGTGCATCCAACCATTGGAGTGTCATATTGACGTCAGCCCATTCCATTCATATTAAAATCTCCATATCGATCTAATCCTACCATGGGTTCTCTATTGATTGATGGGAGGGCCAAAAAACCAGTGGAGGTATTTAATAGGTGGTGAGATAGGTAGACCCTCTTCAAAAGACTCATCAGGCTAATTATCATAGCTAACTTTATAATTCAAGGAACAAGAGTCGTCACTCGAACTAAGATAATCATCAAGTACATTCCATTTACGTTTATACTTTCTTAATCTTGTAATATATTTATCTTCATTATCAAATTTGTCATTCAGTTCAATTAATAGCAACCTGTTCAACACAAACCATGTACAACAAAATAATAAAAGCACAGATGAGATAAATACCCAAGGTAAACTAAGTGCTAAAAATAAACTAAACTAAACAAAACACTCAAAGCAAATGAAGAAAGAAATAACTAGATAAAAACAAGATAAAAGTCTAATACAAATAAAAGGTTTAGGATTACAAACTGATTAACAAGTCAAGTTCTCCTAAACTCCCGAAAAAAAACAACAACAATAGATGAGGCAAAAAATCTCCAAGGGTAGGCAACATATCACGGCTGGGTGGAGGTGGCTGAGAATCCTGCAGGTGATCTATGATGCTCTGTAGAAGATGACCTTAAACCTATTGGGTCTGCTGAATGTGAATCATCTAGTCAGCCAAGGAACGCATCTGGGCTGCCAACTCAGTATTTGAGACATCCTGTAATGGCTCAGGTGGTGGGTGCTCGCACTACAACATGAGGTATTTTTGGCAACCAAAAAGTTGGTCGTTAAATCTCAAAAATTGGTCGGGGAAAGCTTTACCAACTTAAAAAATATTAGTCAGAATTTAGTTGGCAAAGCTTCGTTGGTGAAGAAATTATCGACCAAAATGTCTTTTCATCGCTAACTATTGAATTTTCAACGACCAATTACTGGTTGCTGAATATTTAGTCTTCTCCGACTAATTAGTCGTAAAATAGTATACTTTTCGCGAATAGTTCGTCGCAAAATCTAATATTTTCTGCGACCAATTAGTCGCAAAAAGTCCAATCTTCTACGATCGATTGGTCGCTAATTGATTAATTACTTATTTGGTGCAAGACTCTTTCCCGACCAGTTTGTGGCCAATTGTATACATTCTGCGACCAATTGGTCGGGGATAGTTTGAATAAAAAAAAATTGTACCAATTTTTTTTTGTTTCCTGATTTTTTTTCCTGTGCAGCATTGCATACAAACCATTCAACATAACCACATAAATTGACCAATAAATAAAACATAACATTCATTATCAAATTATACACGTTTAACACTGCTTTTAAAATTAATAAAACACTTGTCTTCGAAACTCGCACCCAATTTCTACAAGCCAGTTCAATATTTATGAAAAATAGCACATGAACAATATCCACACACATGTATGTGCACTAGTTCTTAACTACAAGAAACAACATAGCTCAAAAAAAAAAAAAAAAAAAAAGAACAACCCATCAAGTGAATACAGAAGAGAAATCTATCCCTGAAGCATTAGCAACCACCATATGAAGAGTCTGCCCTACTTAAAATCCAAAACAGGTCCAGCAAAATCAAGCAATGCCTTGAGATCATGAGATAAACTATAATTGTTCTGTATTGTGGCAACATTAAGCCAAATTAGGCTTACGAGATCTAATCACTAGAATATATTAGAAATAAATTCTCAGAAACATGTCACACAGGACAAATATATAGATATGAATTGATATAAGTCAAACATTAATAATATAATACCAAATTTACTTGAGCACAAACAAGGAGAAATATTTAGTAAATCATATAAATGCATATGAATCTTTGGAATAAGCAGCACAGATGATAGGCAACTTTCAAGCAAACAAATTTACTATGTGCAACATAATTGTATTTAGTGCCTCTTGTCAAAACCTAATAAGAAAAAAAAAAAACTAAAAAATAGACGTGGCAATTGATTAATTACTTCTCGACCAGCAAAATCCCATAAGTTGAACCACAACTATTTTGAAGTGCAACACTGCAAGCCTAATGGTATACATGAATTCCGTAAGGTTTTAGCAGTCTAGCAGGTAAATGCATGACATTCAGCGGTTACTATAGAAAACTGAGATATATATCTGTATGGCCCCAAATCACTTCCAAACTACAAGCATCCAATGAGTAAAAGGACAATATAACCGACTAAGATTCAATGATCTTGCTCATCTTCACATACAATGTATTCAACAGAAATAAGAATATTAAATATTGTTAATTTAATGATTGTCTTTCGCACCGCCATAACGATACGTACACAGGTAAAAAGAAAAAATGAAATATAGAAAGAAAGAAAAAGAGACCTAATAGTGCATGATAGAGATAATTGGAGCTCCTGCCCCATTGTAAATATTTTTATGCTGCTCCTTATGAGTTACAACACTTGTAATTGTGTATCATAATAGTAGCTGCATATTAGCCATTCCATGAAAAAATGAACAGGATTTGATTGATTTTGCATCCACGAAAGCTAATGAATAAATGACAGGTACCAGAACTACTCCAATAACAACATACATATCAATGTCGAGACTATAATAATTTAAAAAAAAAAATCTAACACCAGTATAAAAAGAAAATCTAAGAGTGTTAATTATGATTCTTGATTCCTAATTACAGCCAATAGACATATGAATAATTGTTTCCTTATAGGTTGAAGCTAGGTGCAAAACTTACAGGACATGATCACCCAGCATGATTAGCAATCTTCTAGCTAGAATTATGTGCATAAAATACCAAATAATATTAGAATTTCAATAGAACACAGTATGATTGTTAAGACTTTTTATCTTTTTAGGACAATTAGATACTTAGCTATAACATTTTTATAATACAATTAGAATAGATTTCTCTAGCTAAAAATAATACAGTTTCATTTCTTTCTTGGGATAATAGTGAAATAGAGGAAAAAAAAAACATAGGCATTTATATGAATTAATCTATAGAGTAAAATTACTTACCAGATCAGGTTGATGCCCCCCGGAACCATTCCTTCTATTTTGATCCCGCATCATCTCAAATATTAATTGAAATTGTTTTTGTATTTCCTCACCTTTTGCCCTCCTATCATCTTCTATCTTTTTCCTTTCCTCTTCCATCCTTTTTATTTTCTTTTCATAGTTTCTCTTATTATCTTCATATTGTCGCATCCGTTCATTTTGTTCTTTAATTTACGCCTTCAGCTTTTCAAGCTTGGTGTAACATGCTTTAGATGACGCCGAAGATCTTATTGAGGAAGATGGCTTTGGACCCTTCCCAAACTTGAGCAAATAACTCAATCTTTCTCTAAGCACCATCTGGGAGAGTTGTTTTGGTGTACAGCATGAGCCACTAGACTCCACTGCCTCAGTCTCGAGTCTAACAATTTCATCATGTACGTGTTTGAAACATATAAAAAAATCAAATTATTAAATATTAATGGGATATGGAATAAGAAAAGAAAATTGTAAAAAAGTAAATATGGCACATACATAATTTTGCTGACATTGCGGATGAATGTAATCATTCTTTTTCTTACTCCAATGGGTGTTTTTGTAAAATGTTGAAAATGGGAGACCCTCATCTCCAAGCTTCACTGTCTATTTAATAGGTAATAGTCAAAGCATCCAAATTTCAACCTAAAAATAAAAAATTTAAGATTAGAAATAACTTTAAAACTAACATATTACCTGAAGGGATAATTTTGCTGGAAATGATTATGATCCAACCGTATAATTGTAAGGCAGTTAAGCATGATTACTTTTTGCTTGGGCCGTTCGTTTCTTAAAAAATAACTTAATTAGTAAATTATGTACTTGTTTAAATCTTTTTGAAATTCAAAATGGTGACTATTAAATTACCTTGTATTGATCAGAACTCCATACAATATCTATCATATATTTCCAATCTTCTTGTCTTGCCGGGTCAGGGGCATTATCATGAGGGTCTTTTCCATCATTTAGCAACTCCAAGTACTTTCGCTTCCACGAGAATCTCCAATCTTTGTATAATGGGTAACATTTTTTTTTCGATGGCCTCTTAAACATATTGCTCAAAGAAGTCTTTAATGTCAAACATTTGCTGCAATATATCATAGGTAACAATCAAATAATTAATTAAAAACATCAACACAAAATAACTTAATAAAAATACACAATTGAAATAATGCCATTACCAACACATTTTAAATGATAGCGTCCTTACTGGCCCTATTAATTTGGATCCAAGTATTAACACCCTACAATGGTGTTGAAAGACGGATCTACACGCCGAGTTAGTTAGCAATCTTTTTGGCATTTTTTCCAACGAATGTACATGCTAATGGGCAGATTTCAACTCGAAACTTGTCTCTTTTATTTTTATCCACTTCCCACTGCACACCTTTGCCTTTCGTGGGGCCACGAGAACGTGATTTTATCGGGTAAGCTGTCATAATACCAAATATTTAATTATCAAATAAATATTAATTGTAGAATAAAATATTTAAAAAAAAAAAGTAATAAAACAAATTTACTGTTGCCAACACAGGGTGATCTTCCTAATAGTGTAGGTGCCTCTCCGAGCACAAGTGATCGTAATGGTAATGATCCATTAACATCACTCAATGACTCAGTTGAAGGCGTGGCATTAGTAATCGAGCATTGACTCGATCCCATTCTCCTACCAACTGGCATATCGACAACCTTTACAACATTATATATAAAGAACATTAGAATCATAATGATTATGAAACAAATTAAAACATAACCATACCATAAAATAAGAATACATTAGTAAACACTTCATGATAACATTTTTCTCTAATTTAGAAAGAAAATTTTCAAACACAAAAATTAATTAAAGGAAGTTTGATTCAATATTTTTTACTTACATTGAAATCAACGTTCCATATCGTAATCATTGCTAGAATCAGAATCACCCTTAGACTCAAAATCACACTCGTATTCATTGACATTATGCTCCATTCCAATAGAATCCTCATCCTCATCACATATGAAATTATCTAGCTCAAAAGATTCATGACGGCCTCATTCCACTACTAACCCTCTTTCTGTGCCGGGGCACCCCTTTTGAATTCTCCTAAGACTTCTTTCCCTACCCTCTTAATACATTCTGCTAGCTTATCCAACATAGTATTTACACTCTTATTTATTACCCAAACGTCTTCCTCTAGTACTTTTTCTTTCAATCTTAGTAGCACAGAACTAATTTATGGGCCACCTCAATTAATTTTTAGAATCCTAAAATTAATAATCTGATAAGCTTTCATTTGATAATTCTGAAAATTCTTATATTGGTTTTCAACAATTGTGCTAGATTTGTAATACAGTGAACTTGATATTTTGATAGAATTATTCATTGTACAATTAGTTTTTCCACACAAAACAATTTCTTAATTACAAAAGAATCTTGATACTAACGAATTAATTACAAATTAAGGCAAAATTATGAAAAAAGGACATCTAATCCATGAAAGTTGCAATTCTTCTGGTACGTGGAAGTCCGCAGCCGCTACCCCACTGGGGTGCGCACAGGACGAAGCACGCCTTAAGCCCCTAGCCGACAAAGAGACCTGAAGGGTAAACCAGCCTAGGCAAGCCCTGGCTGACCGGCTCGGCCCAGTGGAAGCCAATAAGTACCCACATACGCGGTAACGTCGTCCCCCCGAGGGGAGACTCGAACCCAGGACCAAAGTGGTCTGGGCTCTAAGGCGTGCTCGACTCCCGCTGAACCACCCCTGCAGGGGCCATGAAAGTTGCAATTCTTGCGATACTTGTGAAACAGACTAAGTTCCAAAAATACAATACTATAGTTACTTTGTTTGGTAGGTGTTAGTGACTTTATATGATGTGACCTACAGTCGCGCCTTCATTAACAATGGTAGAGTCGTTGCCAGTCTTTACAAACAAACCTTAAGGCGTATTAATTTGAATCGTTGGTATGCTTCTAAATATATATATATATTATATGAACACTTTGGATCTTTGGGTAGGTTACCATTTTAAGTTCACACGGTTGAGACAAAGTTCTTCCCCATCCAATGCCAAAATACTAGCTAGGACATCCCTTGCATGGGCCTACAATTGGAATATAATTAGAACTCAGCATTATCTGATATTCTTTGTAATTTATATGTTTGGGAGAGATGATATAAGTATATAAGATTAAAATTAAAATTAAAATATAAATAACTCATCTTGATGTCAATTAAAATTAATAAACCATGATCACTAATTACAATATTGAAGTCATACCTATACAACATTCATAATAATAATAACCAAATTCTAACATACATGTGTCCCTCATTCCCGTATAGATAAGAAAATAATAGAATAAAATTATTTGCATGTGGACAACCAACTAATAAAGCCTCTCTATTATTTGCATGTGGACAACCAACTAATAAAGCCTTTCTAGCTAAATGTTATACTTTACCCCTTGAATTTGATTAAAAAAAAATACTGACACCTTCTAATTTAAAAGTTTAACACATAATTCTCTCATAAGTTAGATTAAAGTACGGCAAAATTGATAATACCTATTAGATTTAATTAAATTTATGTCTTATATGCTATGTAAGATTATATGTGGTTGTTAAAAAATAGAAGCAAATTTGTCTATAAATTTTGTATTGTCTCTCTAAAAAATAAAACATTTGATGTAAAAATGGATAAAAATTATAATTTTATGTACTAATTGTTTTATAGAAATCTACTAATTGTAACTTATGAGGCAAAAATTTAATTAAATTAAATAAATTTTGTAAATTTATTCTTTAGTTCAAATCATGACTTAATAAAATTTCGTTGGGGCGTATCCTACTTAACGACGCGCTGTATGGTCCGAGTACAGCGATAAATAAGTAAGGATCGCTGCATAGGCGTTCAGGTGCAGTGTTAAATAGGCAAGAGTCCTCATACTTTCTTGGATGAGTGAGAGGGATAAAGAAGTTCGTCCAAAATAGAAGGCTGAGATTAGGTACTTGAAATATTGGGAGCCTAATTCGAAAACTTATGGAAGTGGTGGATATAACGGAAAGAAGAGAAATCGTAATTACTTGCTTGCAAGAGACAAAGTGGATGGGATAGAAAGCGAAAGAGATTGAGAGTACTGGGTATAAGTTATGGTATACAGGACTGAATAAATCGAGGAATGGGGTCGGCATAGTGGTAAGCAAGGACCTAAAGAAGGACATAGTTAATGTAAAGCGATAGGGAGATAGAATTATTGTAATTAAGTTAGTATTAGAAGAAGAGATAGTGAATAAAATTAGTGCTTACACCTCCCAGGTGGGTTTAGGAGATGGACATAAGGAGAAATTTTGGGAAGACTTAGAAGGAGTACTACTAGAGATATCCTAAGAAGAGATGGTTTTCATAGAAAGAGACTTGAACAGTCATGTAGGTCGCGATATCGATGGATACATAGCACTACATAGGGGATATGGATACTGTAACAGAAATGAAGAAGAGAAAGATATTTTGGCGTTTGTAGTGGCTTATGATCTCATGGTGTCTAGCATCTTTTTTAAGAAGAGAGATGAACATTTGGTAACTTATAAGAGTGGCTCCTCAAGGACACAGATTGATTTTTTCTTAGCTAGGAAAAGAGACCGCCTAACTTGTAAAGATTGCAAGGTTATACTGGGGGAGAGCTTGACTTCCTAACATAGGTTGTTGATCATAGATGTGCAGCTCCAAAGGTGTTCTAGAAGAAAAAAGTTGTATAGATACTCAAGGACTAAATAGTGGAACTTAAAAGGTAATAAGCTACTAACACTAAGGGAAAGAATACTAAAGGATGATAATTGGGAGAGTGCAAATATTATGTGGGACAAAGTAGCAGAGTGTATTAGGAGGGTAGGGAAAGAAGTCTTAGGAGAATCTAGAGGGAGTGCTCCTGCACAGAAAGAAGCTTGGTGGCGGAGTGAGACCGTCCAAGATAAGATAAGAGTTAAACGAGAGTATTTTAAATGTTGACAAAAAGATAGAAATGAAGTGAACTTGGAGAGATATAAGGAAGCAAAACGAGAAGCTAAAGAGGTAGTTACCGAGGCTAAGGCAAAGGCATTTGAGGAGTTATATAGGTGACTCAACACTGAGGAATGCGAAAGAGAGACATTCATGTTTGCTAAAGCCAGAGATAGTCGGACCAAGGACTTAAACTAAGTTAAATGCATTAAGGATGAGGATAAAAAGGTATTAGTAAAGGAAGATGAGATAAAGGAGTACTAGAAGAGCTATCTCTACAAGTTATTTAATGAAAGCAGTAATAGTGACATACAGATAGGGTAGTTTACTACTTCTGGGGAAGAATTGAATCATATATGCTATAGGAGAATTAGTAGAGAAGAAGTAGAAAAAGTATTAAAAATGATGAAGAATGGAAAAGTAGTCGGGGCAGATGGTATTCCTATTGAGGTTTAGAGATGCTTGGGGGAGGATGGCATAAGTTGGTTGACAAATTTTTTTAATGTAGTGCTAAAGACTAAAAAGATGTCTGATGCATGGAGGAAAAGTACTCTTATACCCATATAGAAGAACAAAGGAGATATTCAAAATTATACGCACTACTAAGGGATTAAATTGATGAGTCATATAATGAAATTGTGGGAGAGGATTATTGAGAGAAGATTAAGAAGAACAACAAACGTTTTAGAGAATCAATTTGGTTTCATGCCTGGGAGATTAACCATGGAGGCTATCTTCTTCCTGAGGAGGTTAATAGAACAGTATAGAGAAGGTAAAAAAGATTTACATATGGTGTTCATTGATTTTGGAGAAAGACTATGATAGGGCTCATAGGAAGATTTTATGGAGAGTATTGGAAAAGAAAGGAATGTGTGTAGCATATATTGAGGCGATAAATGATATATATGATAGAGCAGGGACATCTATATGGACGTCTGGAAGAGAGACTAAGGAGTTTCCTATTACGATTGGTCTACATCAAGGCTTAGCGTTAAGCCCGTACTTGTTTATCGTAGTTATAGATGACATTACTAGATATATTCAGGATGAGGTGCTGTGGTGTATGTTATTTACAGATGATATTGTCTTAGTTGATAAAACGAGAGAATAAGTGAATGCTAAGCTAGAATTGTGATGGAAAATGTTGGAGGCAAAAAGGTTGAGGTTAAGTCGATGCAAGACAGAATATATGAAATATAAGTTTCATCAAAACAAGACAACGAGTAGTATAGAAGTAAGTTTGGGTACTTAAAAGATTGTAGAAAAAGAATACTTTAGATACCCTGGATCTATGGTTTAGTAGGATGGAGGAATTGATACTGATATAAGTCACAGGATTCAAGCCGGATGGACCAAATGAAGGAGTGCTTCAGGTGTCTTGTGTGATTGAAAAATTTCTCTTAAGGTTAAAGGAAAGTATTATAAAGTGACAGTAAGACCAACGTTGTTATATAGATCAGGATGTTGGATAATAAAGTATGATCTTGTTCAGAAGATGGCTGTTGCAGAGATAAGAATACTAAGATGGATGTGCGGAATCACTAGGAGAGATAGGATTAGGAATGAGGAGATTATGGGCAAAGTAGGAATAACATCGATTGGAGATTAAATAAGAGAAAATCGACTAAGGTGGTTCAGTCATGTTAAAAGGCGTCCAACGGAGGCACTTATTAAAAGGTGTGAAAGTATGGAGATTAACATGAGCAGGAAAGGGAAAGGGAGAGGGAGACCCAAGAGTAGTTGGAAAGTTACTATTAAACATGACCTGACCTACATGGATTTAACGGAAGATATGGCCCTTAACAGATTTGATTGGCGTCGTTAAATCCATATAGCCGACCCAACAGAGTGGGAAAATGTTTGGTTTGGTTTATTCTTTAGTTCAAATCATGAAGATATTAGTTTTAGTTTGGTTATAAAAAAAAAAAAAAATTGGTTTTTAATTTCTTGTAACCTTTTTCATCATATATGACTTTTTCTCATCAAATTTTAATTTCTTTAGAAGTTGCAACTTCTAAGTGTATTAATTGCATTTGTATAAAAAATAATCAAATAATTCATGTCCATTTTGAGTAAATTAAATTACCTGTTTAGGTAAAAAAGTAATTAAAAATTATTTTTTATTTTTTTAACTTTTATTCAAACAGACATAAATTTTTTATTTTTTTTTTACTAATGCAATTAATATGTCTAAAAGATATAAATTTTTAAAAAAAAATTAATAAAAAAACAAACAAAACAAAAAAAATAAAAAAAAGTTCTTTTCTATTGCCAAGCAAAGCTAGTGTCGACTTGCAAACGACACGACTATATCCATCACTACTAGGAAAATTGGTTTTGGCATTGCATAGGCGGGCCACCGCCAAAGGCAGCCGCTAATGTAAAGCAATAGCGACCGCCTCGATGAACTTTTTATTTCCCGAGAAACCCAGTCCTTTGTCCCTTCATAGTTGTTACACCAGAGTTGTTCTGGTCTTCCCCTTCACTCCGCGCCGAGTTCTCGCTTCAAGTGGATTGTTTTCTTCTGCCGGAACCGCCGCCGTCGCCGGGTTTTCTTCGGCGGAAAACAAATCTGTGAGACTCTCTCTTTCTCTCTAACTGTGATTTTATCTCTCTCCCATGGAATACTGGTTCATTTCATCGTCGATTTCTTCCTTGCTGCAGTGTTGATGGTGTTGCTTTGGATTCTTTTCTTTGGTAAAAATAAAAAATACCGTGATGTTGTTGCTTCCTTGCTGCAATGTTGATGGTGTTGCTTTGGATTCTTTTCTTTGGTAAAAAATAAAAAAAAAAAACCGTGATGTTGTTGCTGTTGCATGCTTAAAAAATATGTGGTAAAAAATTAAAAATGTATTGTAATTTTTGTATTGTTGTCTTTTTTTTTTTTATTGTAATTTTTTTTAATCCAAAAATAACATGGAACAATTAGTTTGTAGTTTGTTTTCTTTATTTGTTTTTTATTGTAAGTAGTATTTTTATCTGTAACACAATGATCTTCACT
>JAVXUM010000036.1:22259933-22273388 GCA_035590655.1 Pouteria glomerata
TTTAATAAAATGTATTATCATAACTTAATTTAATAATAAATTATTATTAGATTAATATAATTTAATAAAATATTTTATATAAATAAATAATTTTAATAACAAAAACTGAGAGCGGGAGAGAGAAACGAAAAGTTGGACGGGTGATTTAAGTTAAAAGTGACAAGGGTAGTTCTGTCATTTTACTGTGTCGTTCAAGCTGTTAATGGAAAAATTAACGAATGGACTAAACTGTGACAAACATTTGACAATAAAGAGTCTAAGTGTAAGGTTTAAATGTTGAGGAGGTCTTTGTATAGTTAGCCTCATATCAAAGGGGTCTAGGTGTAATTTACCCAAAAAAAAAAAAAAAAAAAAAACACTTAACACGTGGGTTTGACTTGGGCAAAAGGCATCGGCAGCCCATGCCTAAGTCCGTGGGGTCCAGGGGTCGAACAATGGTTACAAGAAAACGTTCGCTGTACGTACAAGTCCCAAAGCGCACTACTCCATTCAGGGCCTCTTTTGATATTTGCCATTAGAAGTAGATTTTTTGAAATTTACCAACCCTTTTGTTTGTAATTACCGTTGCACGAAATACCGGAATATCATTAAGAATCCCAAGCAACTCGAACACGTAAACAAAACCCAAACAAAGACTCCGAGTCTCTATCTCTATTGGAAATTCAGCTATACATCGAACAATCAATTTCTCCCTCCCTCCCTTTGTTGTTTGCTTGGATGGAGGTGCGAGCTTCCATAACGAGCAACACGAAGAAGGTCGGTTTCGCAGAACCCTAATTCAGAGAGATAAAACCCTAAATATCTGGGGCTCTGAGAAATTAAAGCGAGAATTCGCGAAGATGTTTCCCTGGAACATCGCCAAATCGGCGGAGGCGATGTTCTCTAGGTGGGCCATAAAGAGGGTCTGCCAGTTCTTGTTGAAGAAGAAACTAGGGCAATTCATTCTAGGCGACATCGATCTCAACCAGCTCGATGTGCAGCTCAGCGCTGGCACAATTCAGCTCTCTGATCTTGCTCTTAACGTTGACTATCTCAACCAGAAGGTGTGTGCTTGATTTTTATTTATTTTGTATTTTGTTTTCCTGGAATGCTTGGTAATTATTATGTCGGTGGTTAGCTGTTCTTACCGTGCTTGGATAATTCAATTGCTGTTGAAAACTTGAAGTTATGCAATGGCTTGGAAATTGTGTCTCAACACAATAAGAGGCTTTGCTGTTTAAAACATTCAAAATCAACATAGACAACTAGTACCCAGATTTTCTTTTGTATATTTTTCTATTTGAATGTCATTCATATGCATAGATGTCCCGTGATTTGCGAGACTTGAGCGGGTTGAGGCTAGTAGTAAGTTTTACATTTTTATGAAAACATTTGCAAAGCTAATGGGGGAGGTTGTCACTTGTCAGCCAGTGATGTTGTGGAGGTGAATGAATAGGTGTTTGTGTGTGTGTTATTTTTTTTTTTTTTTTTTTTTTTTTCAAGTATATTACTTTGTGTAGTCTATGATGTTGCTGGGTCTTAAGTGTATGTTTGCGGGTCTTAAGTGTATGTTTAGCGTTTTGCATTGGTGGAGTGGAGCTGTTAGATGTCCCAAATGTAATGATTGCTTATGCTATGTTGCAATTCTCACTGACGTTCCATTTGTGGAGCAGAACTTTGAAATATTGGATTGTTGGGACTAAGTTGAGCAGGTGGAAGCTGATTCTTGTTGTTCTGAGGTCTCGATTTGGACCATCTCTACTTTTTTGAGCTCATAAAGAGAAAGGGGATAGCTTGAGAAGGATTCCTTTGTTAACTAAATCCTTTACTTTTACAAACCATGAATTGATCTATTTAGAAAATTGGATTTCCATGGAGAAAAAAGGAGCTGTTTACTAAATTTTCAGAGATCTATTTTTTGATCTGTGCATGGGTTTGATTTGATATATTCAATGCTTCAATTGACTATGGCTCAAAGCTTTAGTATCCAAATCAATTTATATATGTAGCAGAATGGTGTCATTCACATTGTCATCCTTTGTATGGGTTTATTAAAATTTTTGGGGTTCTTCCCTAGATTTCCGTCGGGAAATTTTTGCTACAAATTTTAAATATAGCTCCCCCTCCTTTCTGCTTCTCTACTTTTGTAGCAGTTTTTAAATTTGAATGACTGCCTATAAGAAAAGTGGATGTGGATAATATGAATAATTTAATAGAAAAAGGGAGCTGAATAAAAAATATCTAGTATTATTGTATTTCAAGCACCAAAATTTAAATGTTTCTTATGTTTGGATTTAAGATGATTGTGTCTTTTGTTTGGATTTAAGATGATTGTGTCTTTTGTTTGGATTTAAGATGACATTGAGAACATGTGGAAAGGAAATCTGTTGGTTTTCAACTTAATATTTAGGTTATTGGGATTAAATACTGTACTGTTTCTGTTAACTAGAATCTCAGATTGCATTTTCTCATAGTTGTGATGCTCCCTCGTGCCTTTCATTTCAGTTTGGTGCAGAAGCAGCTGTTATTGTGAAAGAAGGATCAATTGGTTCTCTTTTGGTCAGAATGCCTTGGAAGGGTAACGGTTGCGAGATCGAGGTGGAGGAGCTTGAGCTTGTATTAGCGCCCTGTGCTGGACTTAATTACCAATTTGGACCTGGGACTCATATTCCCAAGAAAGATGGAAACTCCTCTACTATCCATGAACCAGGAAAGCTTGAACATGAAAAGGTGGAGAATCATATGATGACTGCTTCTTTGGATGTTCATGAAGGAGTTAAAAGGATTGCTAAAATGGTGAAGTGGTTACTCACTAGCTTCCATGTGAAAGTCAGAAAACTGATTGTTGCATTTGATTCCTCTCTAGTAGAGAATGAAAAGAATAAAGGGTTTTACAGAACCTTGGTTCTTCGAATAAGTGAGATCGAATGTGGAACATGCATTTCTGAAGAGGTTGCTTCAAGTACTGATCCTGCAGTTGGTAACTTTCTTGGGTTGAATCAGTTAACAAACTTTGTAAAATTTCAAGGGGCAAATCTAGAATTTCTTCAAGTGGATGGTGTTGGCAATGAAACCCACCTTCCATGTGCTTCTGGAACAACTTTTGGTGAATGGTTTTCAGCATGTTGTCCATCAAATGTTAGGTCTCCAGTTGTTACTGGGGAAAGAGGTGGATTTTCGGGGACCCTAAAATTAAGTATTCCTTGGAAGAATGGCTCATTAGATATCCGCAAAGTGGATGCAGATGCTCTTATTGATCCTCTAGAATTAAGATTTCAACCTAGTTCCATGAAATGGTTCTTATTTTTGTTGGAAATTATTAAAGAGTCAGGCAAGAATGGCAAGGATCATGGGGACTACAAGACTACGGAATCTGTTTATTTCAATGCATCATCTGATTGCCATTCATCAACTTTAGGTTCCTCTGTAACTTCTAATGATACGGTGATGCTATGCAATGAAAATATCCCCACTGATTTCTGCTCTACACTGGGGAAAGATGCTACTGCTCTGCTACCAGAGTCACAACTTATATCGGATTGGGTGCCATTCTCTATTAGTAAAAAGCAGAAAGGTGGAATTGAAGAACCAGATTTTGGAGCCAGGTAGGTATCCTTTCTTGTGCTATGAATTTGAAGTTTCTCTAAAAGAGAATTAGCTGTGAATTGATTACTTATCAAAAAAAAAAAGAAAGGGAATTAACTGTTAATACCCCCGTTATGGTCTGTTAAGGAACTTCAGATCCTATGTTCCATAACTATGTCTCGCTCCATGTCCCAACTACCCTGCTGTTGCTATGTGTCATTTTTTAATTAACTGCCATCTCAATTTCCGATAAATAAATAAATAAAAGAATTTTGGTAACAATAATAGTAGGGGAGTTGGGACATGGAGTGAGACATGGTTGTGGGTCAAATGATCTGGATTCGAGCCGAAATGAATCAAATGATGGATCATAGGTGTTTTAATCAGTTGTAGGTTAAACGTCTTAGACGTGCTTCATTTATTGACACGCACACACACACAGAGGCAGTCTGCATTGAATTTATGTTGTGATGGCACCTTGTCTAAACTTTGCAGATCCTGTATTATTATTTTTAAGTAACTTTGAGGCGTATTTTTTTGATTAATTCATTCATGAATATTTGTTCTTCCCAGTCGGCACTTTGTAAGTTTTTGCTACAGTGTTGTTTTTGACAGAGAACTGAAAATATCAGTATCTGAAGTTTTTCTCTTTGCATTTTATTCTAATATTATATGCAATCCATTTACCATTTGTCAAGTTACACTAATGTGTATGCATACTGTGACATTGATCTTTTTGCAGCATGGAGCAGTTTTTTGAATGCTTTGATGGAATGAGGAATTCTCAATCGGCACTAGGAAGCAGTGGAATGTGGAACTGGACTTGTTCTGTTTTTAGTGCAATAACTGCAGCATCCAACCTTGCCTCTGGATCTTTGCACATCGCCTCTGGTATGTAATTTGTTGTCACTTATATTTTATGTGGATATTTTAGTTTTATCCATTTATTCTAGTGCTGTGTACTTTCTATCAATGCTTTTATATTTTGTTTACTTATATGTCATCCATTGCGGCTATAGACATAATAAAGCATATAGGTGATTTGTAAGCTGTCATTGGAGGTATACCTTATTTCTATCTTTGTGAATGCATGCAGATACAAATTAATAATAGCAGTTGTGTGATTGAATTTCAAATTACACATCTTCTCTATGAGACTTAGTATTTCTTGCTTGTGTAATTGCCAAACTTGAAACACGAAGCAGAGCCAATTATGAGATCGGGAGGGGAAAAAACAGATGAATGGGTTAACCTTTCAATCCTTATGTGAAAGATGCAACATCAAAGTGTGTTGCTTATTGTTCTGTTTCATATAATCATTAGCAGTTCTGATGCATGATAGAAATTCTATCGGAATCTGAGTTGCATCAATGGTTTTAAAAACATGTTAAATATATCTACAAATGGTTAGAGCTATTACGTTGGTTTAAATATCAATAAAGACGTGTTCACATGTGGCCTATGTGATGCCCTTTGTTAGCTAGCCAATTTTCTTTGTCATGATGTTCTGACTACGTAAATTTGACGGAATCTTGTTAGCTTAAAACCTTTACTTCAAGGTAAAAATTTAGAATTTAATACTTTTCCCAATTCCTAATTTTGTTAACGGGGCCCGTTGTAATCTTACAGGCAGTTTGCCTCTTACTTCTTATCTGTTGTAGCATAGTGATGGAGCTGTGGGCTTTGATTCTAGTGATGTTAATCTTGGGTGTTCCCAGAAGAGTTGCAGATGCCATGCATTGTTGGCGTTCTTTTGCGGAAGGAGAAAGGTGTGACTATTGGCTCCTTTATGCCTTTAAGTTGATTTAGGCAGTGCAGAATTGGAGGGTGCTTAGGGACTTGGCCTTTAATAGATTGAAAAGTTCTTTTCTTTTTTTGTGGCTATTTTGTTTTGGTTGGGTCTCTCTTTTGGGGGAGGGAGAGTTAGTTTGGAACAATTTCTATTTTTTTTTGTATTTCGAGACATGAAGAGCATACCATGTATTAAGCTGTGGTGAATAGATTTTTGTTTAATTTATGAGGGCTGCAGCTTTTTTTTTTTTAATGAATTTTCTAAAAATTTTATTTGCATAAAAAATGGTTTTGGAGATTAACTGGTAGCTTTAAGTTATACCTTTTAGCATAAAAGTTGCCTACACCGGCAAATGCAGGCGTCAGAGGTTAGTGCTTGAGGTTTCTGCTTGTTGTATTCTTCGTAATGTGCCTTATTTTTGACATGAGCCTTAACCCCATACACAAGGAATTAACTTGTGCACAATCTGAGGATGCATTCCACACAATCTGTTCCTGGCTGGAAGAGTTGCTTGTTATGATTAACTCTTTCCATTAATAATATGCATCAATAATATACACTTTTAATATGGTTCTACTGGGAATTATACATGGGTGAAATTAAATTTATGTTTGACGGTTAATTTTTCTTTTTATTTTTTAAAACTTACTAGTACATAATAGATTCAGTTGGGAACTCATTCTTTTATGACAGTTTACTTTGTATCATTCGTTGATGCAACTGTGCTTTTTTTTGCCTTCACTTTTGCAGAACAGCAGCATGTTGAAACCAATCTTAAGGTAACTGTTTCTGGAATTTCTGTTCTTTTTTCTCTTCTGGATGGAGGCCAGCAACATTCATGTGAGGGTGATCAGACAAATGGTGGTTCCTATGCTCATTATCTTGGTGCAAAGCTCCAGGACATAGTTCTTGTTTTGCAGGTACTATTAACGTTTGGAGTTTTTTTCTTGTTTATATTGAGCTTTATGGTCTTTACCCTACATTTGGTGCTCTTGCAGAGTTTTTCCTTGTGCTAACTTGAGACATTTGGTGAGGTTAACAGGTGTGTCCTCAAGAAATGAATTTAAAAGCAATGATGGAGCATATTGAGCTCTCTGATCACTTCAGGAATGGGGATGATGCCGTGGAATTTGGTTTCCGTGGTTGCAATGATATTGAGGGTCAGATGCTTATGATCCAACAAATACAAGCTGCAGTTCAAGGTGTCCTCCCTCCATTTTCTTTATCTGCCAAAGATGCTGGCTCAGAGGAACCACATGGATCAGAACCTGTAGATTTCCCTTTTACAATGTCTCATTTGGATAGATGTATTAGCAGAACAAATTGTAAAGGTATATATAGGGATGATGTAGTCAAGGCAACCTTTCTCAGAACTTCAGGTGGTACTCACTGTCAATTCACTGTAAATTCTAGTTCTGATGACAATTTCACGGGGCCAATATCTTTTTCATTAAAGCTTCCACCAGTTCTTTTCTGGGTGAATTCTCATTTGATAAATGATTTAGTGGGTCTTTTCAGAGAAGTTGGAAATTCCTTTGAAATGGATGGCACAAAAGATGGCTTTGTATCTGAGTGCTTCAACAGTGTGTCTTGCTCTTCATCTCAAGGGGAAGTGAAAAGGAGATCTTGCTCTTCTTTGAAAACTTCGTATCCACAAGAATGCTTGAGAGGTAATATATTCCTTACCACTGCAAGGGTTATATTCTGTTTCCCTTTTGAAAATAATGGAGATTTAAGAAGCTATGCTTACTGGAATGAATTTATTGCTCTCGACTTTTCTTCACCATCGAATTTGATTGAGGAAAATGTTCAAGTCACTGCTCCATTTCCAAATGCAAGTTTACATAAGAGTTGTTCTTCAACAATTTCACGTTCCTTCCATCTGAATGTGGGCAACCTTGACATCTACTTGATCACTTCTGCTTCCCATAGTAGTGTCCAAAGCAACGATGATGGCGAACAGAGGCCGAAATATTTTGCTGAGAATATTTTCTCTTCCACAAATAGAAGAGGTCATCTTTCTGTTATTAGTATTCTTTGGCAGAAGGGTGCTGTTAGTGGTCCGTGGATCGGTAAGAGAGCCAAGCTTATAGCTACTCCAGAGGATTCCAGGGGCAGAAATAGGTTTGTGGGAAAAGATTACGAGTTTGCTTCTGTTACTGCTGCTAAAGATATGGAAGACTTCAATAATCATGCACGGAAAGATATGATTCTGAGCTCTGAATTTTTCATCCACGCTTGCCTTTCTCCTGTTAAGATCAATTTAGCAAGTTCTCAATATAGGGCTTTACAGCGTCTTTTACAACAGGCAGTTGATGGGTTATCAAGTGAAGTCTCTGATCTAGTTCATGTTAAGAATGATTCTACTGTCTCTCAAACATCAATTCTTGTGGAATGTGATTCTGCCGAAATTTCTGTTTGTCAGGAAATGGTAGAGAGTATCAAAAGCTCAATTCAGAATGAACTTCCTGGTTCATGGCATTGTTTAAAACTGCAAATTGAGAATTTTCAACTGCTATCAGTCTCAAATATCGGTGAAATTGGTGGTGCCAATTTTCTTTGGCTCACCCATGGTGAAGGCAATTTGTGGGGTTCCATTACAGGAGTTCCTAACAAAGAGTTCCTTCTGATCTCATGTAGCAACTCTACCATGGGACGTGGTGACGGTGAAGGTTCAAATGTGTTGTCTTCTAAATTTTCAGGTTCTGAAATTATACATATGTGGGATCCAGAGACTTCTCACAGTTCTATGTCGATAACTGTCAGATGTGGGACCATTGTTGCGATAGGTGGTCGGTTGGATTGGTTGGACACTATATCCTCCTTCTTTAGTTTGGCCTCTGCTGAAGATGACAACAGTATGAAGAAGGGGAATTCTGTGGATAGCATACCTTGTGAATCTTCTTTTGCTCTTACCTTGGTGGATGTTGGTTTGAGTTATGAGCCCTACCTAAAGGGATTGATGGTTAGTGAAGTTTTTGATTCTAACTTCAGCTCAGTGAATAATGAAGGAATACATGGACAGCATGTTGCTTGTCTCCTTGCAGCTTCATTGTTGAAACTTTCTAACAGCAACGTGGGAGATTGTATTGACAGTGACTACAAAATTAGACTACAAGATCTAGGGCTACTTATTTGTGCAGTACCCGGGGCTGAGACTGTCAGTGGCAGATATAGTGTAGGCCATCTTCACCAGGTTGGCTACGTTAAAGTTGCTCAAGAAGCAAATGCTGAAGCAATTTTAAGAATGAATTGTGAGAATGACCTTCTCTGGGAATTGGAATGTTCTGGTTCTCACATTTTTCTGGATACTTGCCATGACACTACTTCTGGCCTAATTCGTCTGGCTGCTCAACTTCAACAGCTTTTTGCACCTGATGTGGCGGAATCGGTTGTTCACTTGCAGAATAGGTGGAATAATGTTCAGAAGGCACAAGAGACTGATGAAACTAGGTTCTGCAATGGTAATTCTGCACCATCAACTTCTCAAGTGGATACTTCACATCTAGATATAAGGAGGAAGCCAGGTGTAGTCAGCTTGATGGATGAGATATGTGAAGATGCATTTCACTTGGATGAACACTTGGATGGAAAATCTGATTCTTCTGAATTACAACTTCGGATTTCAGTTGACGATGTTCTTGAAGAGACATGTGATTTAGATGGCAGAGACCCTGAAAGTTCCCCACATAATTTGCCCCTGCCTGGCTCAGTGGCCTTGAATGTACTGGAGAGTAGTCGGCCTTCTTTTTCACAAAAAGGCTTCCCCGAGTTAATAGAAAGCTATTTCTTAACGGAGTCATGCCCTATGTCAGAGCTTTCTCAACAGAAGCAATCATCAAATGATATTCATAACCAAAAATCCAGGAATATGGCAAAAGGAGATGTTGAAAAATTAAGCAATGGTTGGTATGAGGGTGGCTCGTTAAACATACTGGAAGATCACGTGCCAGATCTCAGTGTGCGAACTGGTCTGCCACAACTTGTAGCAGAGGAAACTACTACTAGCAATTGCAGCAAAACTAATGATCATGGAAAAGCAAGGGGTCGTGTACTTCTTAAGAATATCAACGTTACATGGAGAATGTATTCTGGATCTGATTGGCACAACTTTCAGAAAGATGTCCTGCGTTCTCCAATTATTGGAGGAAGGGATAGGACTGTTTGTCTTGAGCTTGCATTGTCTGGAATGGACTTTCAGTATGAAATTTTCCCTGATGGTGACATATATGTTTCCAGGCTTTCTTTATCAGTCAAGGATTTTTATCTCAATGATAACAGCCAGGATGCACCATGGAAACTGGTAAATTTTAAGCTTTGGGAATTTAAATGACTTTACCTTTCTTGCCTTTTGTTTCAAACAGGTTTGAACGTTTGTTTTATTTTGTCCGGTAGGTGCTAGGGTATTATCAATCAAAGGATCATCCAAGAAAATCTTTTTCAAAATTGTTCAAGTTGGACTTGAAAGCTGTTAGACCAGATCCCTTAACTCCTCTTGAGGAGTATCGGTATGTGTCCTGTTTATTCTTCTCCTTCTTTGCTCTTTATAATTGAGCTCTGTAATAGATCGATCCATTTCTTTGATGAAATCTGTCAGAATAATTGAGAATATTCTAAAATAATTGCTACTGATTGAGTGATTTCTTATTCTTTATTGTATTTTCTTTTCAGTTGTGGTTCTTCAGTGTATATATATAATACATGAGAGGAGGAAAAATTAACTCTTCAAAATCTCCCATATTTCTTAACTTGGTATTAGAGCTAGATCCAAGAATTTCAAAGTAAAAAATAAAATTAAAAAATATGAAAAGTCCAATGCCCTAACCTGCCACTGCTGTTTCTGTTCACCTAATCCTTCTTAGGCAACCCTTGACACAAACCAACAACACCATATCTTCACCGCCATTAGGTGACCCTCAACAAAAACTCACGGCCTCTCTCTCTATTGCACACGCACCCATGTGTTTCTGTCAGTATTGCGTGTAGATCTCACATGTGTTTCTCATCGGTGCATCTGAGCACGTGTAGCCTGCTTTTTATCTGGATGGGAGAATCATTCTCACCCTCTTTGTTTTCCTTGTTTTCTTGCTGATTACTTGTTTTGATGCTAACTTAGGGTGTTCACCCTTTTGCTTTGGTGCTGATTCTTTGCCCATTGAACCCTCTTGCTCGGCTCTTGATAAAAGTTCTTGCTCACCCACTCAATTTTCTGTGGATTGGCTTTCCAATCTGTCGTAGCTCATCTCAGAGGCCTGATTCGTTGTTTGGGATCAGTTGTTTAGTTCTCTGCTTGCAAGATTTGGTTCCTGGACTACTGGAGTTCTGGTTTTGTTAAACCTGCTGTGGTTATTCTTTTGGGATTTTGCTTCCCCTATTGTTACTAGACTTGAAGTTGTGGTTCTTATTTGGGTTATTGTTACTCGTATTGTTAAGTATTGTCCAACAAACAATCCTTCTGACAAGCAAAATCTCTTGGATGAGGAAGTACCTTATGGTCAGTATCAAGCTCCTACAATTATGCCAGTTATACCAATTGATAGCCTTTCTAAGTCGATCTCATAGGACAAGTTGAATGGGACTAATTATTTAGCTTTGTCTCATGCTGTTTGAGTGTTCCTTATTTTGATTTCAAATCATCCTCTAGATTCCTAGTCTCCTACTTACTCAGAATAGCGAGCTGTAGGTGCAATTGTTATGAGTTTGTTGTGGCATAGTTTAGAACCTTTGGTTTTGTGCACCGGAGCCCTTTGTTGCACCTTGAACGTGATGGGGTTTCCTCGACAAACTCAATTCTCTTAGGGGATTAATATTTCAGGAATATTCGAGGCCTATGAGCAACTCTTCTCCTTATGGCAGGGTGATCTATCCCTAGGGTTATTGACTCTAGGGCAGTGCTCATGTTTAGGGTAATCCTTCGTTATTCTCTGGTATAGCCAATACCAACTATCGGCTTACCTAGGCCAACAGGTCTTCTTCGATAGTGGTTGGTGAAGCATGCTTTGGGCTATCTCCCTCATCTTTACCCGTCACCTTACCTTGGCCAACAGGTCTTTCTGGATACTGGTTGGTGAAGCATGCTTTGAGCTATCTCCCTCATCTTTACGTTCGAGCCTTTATGTCTTTAAATTTTCTTTTAGTTTATTTTCTATTAGCCAATTGACTAAATCGCTAAGAGGATGTTTGGTATGATAAAAAGTGAGATAAAATGAGATAATTTGTGGGTTCGTAATGCGTGCAGTAAGATAAAAAGTAAAAGCTTTTAGAGATTTTTAGAGTTTTTTAGAGTTTTTCAGCAAAACAAACACTCCCTAAATTGCTCTATTACTTTTATACTTGTGTATTTCAAGTCCTCGGGACGTAGAGGACGATTTGTTCAATATATGAGAGGGATGACCTTTACTACCTTGATCTTGCTAGTTTTTCGCACATTAAAGAAAAACACATGCGTTATGAGGGAATTTGTAGTAATAACAATGGAAATTAAGGTTTAGGATTATAGTTTTCAAGCATAATCATCTATTAAGCTGGGCATGTTTGATCTTTATATTCAAACTTGAAGGGGAGTGCTAGAATAATTGAGAATATTCTAGAATAATTAGTATTGATTGAGTGATTTCCTATTCTCGATTGTATTTCCTTTTAGTTGTAATTCTCTAGTATATATAATACATGATAGGAGAATTAACTCTCCAAAATCTCCCATTTTTCTTAAATAAATAACATGTAGAGATGCTCCGTAGAGTATAACTTCAGGGCATCTGGGTTCTTGTTGAGTAGCAACCTCATAAAGCTGGCTTGATAATTGTTTGTAGGGAAAAAGAATGAACAAAATCATTAGTGCCATTTTTAAATGAAATTTCCTTCTTCAGGTTACGCATAGCTTTCCTTCCTATGCTTTTGCATCTTCATCAGAGCCAACTGGATTTTATCATCAGCTTCTTTGGGGGGAACAGCTCTACTGTTGACCAGTCTTCAAATGCCCCATGGGATATGAGTCAACCAGAAGTGTTGTCAAAAAATAGTAATTATGGGGGCCCTGCCATCTGTGAGGAGGCATTGCTTCCTTATTTTCAGGCAAGTAATTTAATATATTTTGTTTACAAACTATGAAGAATAAGGCTTTTTTGAGTTGAGTTGTG
This sequence comes from Pouteria glomerata, assembly GCA_035590655.1. Lineage (NCBI taxonomy): Eukaryota > Viridiplantae > Streptophyta > Magnoliopsida > Ericales > Sapotaceae > Pouteria > Pouteria glomerata. The sequence continues at coordinate 22,272,429 of JAVXUM010000036.1, forward strand.
TTTACAGACCGAATCTTGTACTGAATTTTGTTTCAGAAGCTTGATATTTGGCCCGTTCTTGTTCGTGTTGACTACAATCCCTGCCATGTTGACCTTGCAGCGTTACTGGGTGGAAAGTATGTGGAACTTGTTAACCTAGTTCCTTGGAAGGTAACTTTCTTGTTTCTTGCTTTTAAAATAACCATTACAAAAGTGTGTAACTCAAGATGCATTGCTTATGTGGGCCAGCTCTGCTTATCCTGTCAAATAACAATTATTAGCGTATACAGCTAACGTCACATTTAATGCTAAAGGTGCAGCTTCAATTTATGATTGGTTCAACATGACACAAACTCTTAGTTGCCATGATATTGGCCTTATTGGTTAATAAAATTTTTGGTTTGTGTGCACTTCGTATTACCGTATATATTTCTTAAGTTGAGAACAAGTAAGACGTTACCTATAAAACAGGATTCAAAGTCTGTTTGCTCAAGCCCCAACCTGATTGGTAGTTAGGTTTTTGCCTTTGAGGAGAGAGGGTTGAAAAATCTCAATCTTGATAAGGTAAATTTGACTCTCAACCTCCTCTATATTACATTTCCTAATTTTGTGAATAGGAAATGTGCTGTCTGTTTGATTGCTGATTGAAGCTTTTAAGCAGCCCTATCCCCATCTCTCCTTCACTGAGCTGAGACTTAAAATTCAAATGGTCACAAGCAATGTTGTTAAAATCCCGATTTAAATCTTAAAATCTTACGATTTTACGATATTAAAGTGGAAAAATTTGTTCGATTTTATGTAAAATCTTAATAGGGGGTAAAATGGGTAAAATCTCAATTTTGGGATGTAAAATTAGTAAAATCTCTATTTTATATGTAATTTTACCGATTGTAAAAATTAAGTGATTTTTGTGTAATTTTGTCAAATAAAATAGATTTTTATGATTTTTTCAAGTAATATGCCACAACTATTTCATTTGTT
>JAVXUM010000036.1:22316900-22333854 GCA_035590655.1 Pouteria glomerata
TCATGCTTACTTCTAGAGTAACCATGCTCAATCATGAATGTGTCAAACCGTTTATACCATTGTCTAGATGATTGCTTCAGGCCATACAAGAATTTCTTCAATAAGCAAACATGATCCTCCTTTCCTACAACAACGAACCCTTCTGGTTGATGCATGTAAATTTGTTCTTCAAGCTCACCATGAAAGAAAGTTGTTTTGACATCAAGCGGTTCAAGTTCTAAGTCAAACATGGCAAGCAACACGTGAATAAAGTTATGTTTTACAACTGGTGAGAATACTTCATTGAAGTCCACACCTTCCTTTTGACTATAACTCTTTGCCACCAAGCATGCCTTGTACCTTACATCTTCCGTTCCTGGGCTTCTTTCTTTTCTTTTGAAGACCCATTTGCATCCAACAATCCTTTTGCCCTTAGGCAGTTTCACTAGCTCCCAAGTCTGATTCCTCTGAAGAGACTCAATTTTTTCATTTATAGCAATAGTCCATTGCGTTGACTCCTTACTTGTAACAGTTTCATGATATGTTACAGGTTCTTGAAACTCATTGTTTCAGTCATAATCAAAGCATAAGAGACAAAATCAGCATCACTATACCTCAAAGGTGGTCAGATAATTCTCTTCTGTCTACCAGTAGCAATACTGTATGGTTGCTTAGGTAGTACTTTATCCGTTTCTATATGTTGTTCATCTTCTCCAATGGGCTCATCAGAAATAGTATTTTCTCTGGAGGTTCCACTTTCAAACTCTTCTCTTTCTCTAATATCAAGGTCTTTACCTTTATCAACACTCATTTCTTAGATGCAACATGACTGATTCATCAAAGGTAACATATCTGCTGATAATGAATTTGGGTGACTTAGGATTAGGACACCACAATCTGTATCATTTCACTCCAAATCCATATCCCAGAAAAATGCATTTTTTGGTTCGTGGCTCGAGCTTTCCTTTATTAACATGTGCATAGGCAGGATAACAAAAAATTCTTAAATTAGAATAGTCAGCAGGATTACTTGACCACACCTCTTCAGGAGTCTTGCACTCAATGGAAGTTGATGGAGATCGATTCACCAAGTAGTAAGCTGTGGAAACTGCTTCAGCTTAAAAATCTTTTTTCAAACCAGCATTAGAGAGCGTACAACGAGCTCTCTCCAAAAGTGTCTTGTTCATGCATTCTGCTACACCATTCTGTTGGGGTGTTTTCTTGACCGTACGATGTCTCATGATCCCTTCATTGTTGCAGAACTCATCAAATTCTCCTAAACAGAACTCAAGACCATTATAAGTCCTGAGACGCTTAATTTTATTTATTTATTTATTTTTTTTTTTCTGTCAGTTTCTCAATCATGGCCTTCCAATGTTTAAACTTGAGAAACTTTTCATCTTTGTGCTTTAAAAAATAAATACAAACATTTTTTGAGTAGTCATCAATAAAGGTCACAAAATATCTCGATCCACCTTTTGATGAGACCTGAGAAGGACCCCAAAGGTCAGAATGGATATAGTCCAGTGTACCTTTAATTCTGTGAATGACTTTACTAAACTTAACTCTACATTGCTTACCAAAGACACAATGTTCACAAAAGTCTAATTTTCCTGCTCTCTAGTGTCATGATATGAACTTGTTGATGATGAGACAGCTGCATCTCCAAAAGCTATATTGCCTTGAAGTATATAAAGGTTTTTAGTCAATCTCCATTTCATAACCACCAAAGCTCCTTTTCTTACTCGCATAACTCCCCATTCAGCCGTATACTTGCAGCCACCAGAGTCGAGAGTACCAAGAGAGATAAGATTTTTCTTCAAATCTGGCACCTGTTGGACATCTACCAAAGTTCTTATGATACCGTTGTACATCTTGATTCGAATTGTTCCAATGCCAACAATTTTACAAGGTGCATCGTTCCCCATTAAAACTGTACCACAATTCACCGACTGGTATGTCGTGAACCAATCCTGATTAGGACACATATGAAAAGAACAACCCGAGTCAAGAATCCACTCCTCATTTGAAGATCCACGAATGGCTTCCACTGACAAAACATTTCCGTCACTATCTGAATTTTCTTTAGCAACACCAGCAACTCTTTTCTCCTCTTTTTGTTTGAGCTTCGGACAATCTTTTTTATAATGTCTTGTCTTCTTGCAATAGTAGCATTTAATCTTCTTCAATTTGGATTTTGATCTGGATCGACCTCTGTTGCAACTGCTAGGATCATTTCTTTCTAACATCCTCCCCCTGACTGTCAGACCCTCGGCCTGATTTTCGACTCCATCTTCGAACACTTTTGCTCTTAATTCTTCTGATAACAAGGATGCTTTGACATCCTCCATAGAGATAGTATCCTTTCCATAAAGCATTGTTGTAACAAAATGCTTATATGATGGAGGTAGAGAACATAATACAATAAGGGCTTGATCTTCATCATCAATTTTAATATCTATATTTTTCAAATCCATGACAATTTTGTTAAACTCGTCAAGGTGAATTTGAATAGGTGTACCTTCCTTCATGCGCAAGGTGTAGAGACGTTTCAAATATAGCCTGTTTATGAGAGACTTTGTCATGTACAAACTCTCCAATTTAAGCCATAATTTTGCCATAATTATTTCATCTGCAACTTCTCGTAATATCTTGTCGCTTAAGCACAATTGAATTGCACTAAGTGCTTTAGCATCGAAGTCTAATTTGTCTTCATCTGACATCTTTGTAAGGAGTTTTCCCTTTCCATCAAAAGCTTTGTGCAAACCTCGTTAGGTTAACAAAGCATGTATTTTTACGCGCAATAAACTGAAACTATTCTTCTCATCAAATTTCACAATTTCATATTTAGCAGTTGCCATAATAAAATCTCAATAGAAATAACTTGGTTCTGATACCAGTTTGTTATGACAAATTGAGATTAATACGGTAATGAAGTACGAAAAATAATTATAGGCGAGAAATAAAAATAATTGCAATACAAAAAGGCACAACGAATTACGTGGTTCGGCATAATGCCTACATCCACAGGCGAAGATAGGATAAGTATTTTACCATGACAAAATGAGAATACAAAATGTGAGAGAGACAAAATATTTTGGTACCAAAATTGAGACAAAAATTACCTGAAATATATCTCTCTCTAAAAGACAAACACCTAATTTCTCTCACACCTCTCTACACTTTAATTAATTTTTTTTTTCTCTTTTTCTCTATATTGCTTTTTCTCGTTCTCCCAAACTTCCCTTTTATACTTAAGAAAATTCTAAATATGGCTAACTAAATTTGCAGGGTGAGTTGGAGGTTAAAAGAATGAAAGGTGGAGCCAGTCAATCCACAACATGGGATTGACAGCCTTTCTCAACAATTCTCCTCCTCAAGCCCATGTTGGGCAGTCACGATCATCTCCTACCTTCTCTATAATGCCCTAGAGGGCTTTTCAAATGGAATAAACACCAATCAAGTCCAAGCAATGCTTGAACTTTTGAACAGGAACTGATTTAGTTAACATATCAGCTGAATTATCTGTTGTACCAATATTCCGAATTCCAATATGTCGTCGAGATATAATTTCTCAAACAAAATGATATCTGACGTCAATGTGCTTGGTCCTTTCATGATACATTTGATTTTTGGTCAAATGTATGGCACTTTGGCTATTACAATATACCACAGTATGATCCTGTTTCAAACCTAATTCGCCAAGCAAGCCTTTTAACCAAATAGCTTCTTTCACTACTTCAGTTATTGCCATATATTGTGCCTCCGTAGTGGACATAGCAACGGTAGTCTGTCATGTTGCTTTCCAACTAATGGCAACATAAGAGAGTGAAAACATACCCTGTCAGAGATCTTCTCTTATCAAGATCGGCAACATAATCTGAACCCACGAACCCAATAGCAGTGCTATTTGCACTACTACTATCAAATGCTAAACCAACATCTATAGTGCCTCTTAAGTATCGAAATATCCATTTCACGGCCTACCAGTGAGCCATACTAGAATTGGCCATATATCTGCTCACAACACTGACTGCATGTGAAACATCCGAACGAGTACATACCATAGCATACATGAGACTTCCAACTGCACTAGCATATGGCACACGAGATATGTCCATCTTTTCTTCTTCAGACTGTGGTGACATGGCCGCTGAAAGTTTAAAATGAGCAGCAAGTGGAGTACTCACGGGCTTAGAGTTTTGCATACCAAAACGTTCAAGTACTTTCTCAATATACTTTTTCTGTGACAAATACAACTTTCCCGCTTTTCTATACCTGTGAATTTCCATACCCAAAATCTTCTTTGCTAGACCCAAGTCTTTTATTTCAAACTCACCACTAAGTTGGGCTTTCAACTTGACAATCTCAGACATGTCCTTTGCAGCAAGGAGCATGTTATCAACATACAATAACAAATACACAAAGGAACTATCTGCGAGCTTTTTGAAATAGACACAACTATTATGCTTACTTCTAGAGTAACAATGCTCAATCATGAATGTGTCAAACCGCTTATACCATTATCTAGGTGATTTCTTCAGGCCATACAAAGATTTCTTCAATAAGCAAACATGGTCCTCCTTTCCTGCAACAACGAACCCTTCTGGTTGATGCATGTAAATTTGTTTTTCAAGCTCACCATGTGAGAAAGCTGTTTTGACATCAAGCTGTGCAAGCTCTAAGTCAAACATGGCAAGCAATACGCGAATAAAGCTATGTTTCATAACTAGCGAAAATACTTCATTGAAGTCCACACCTTCTTTATGACTATAGCCCTTTGCTACCAAGCGTGCCTTGTACCTTGCATCGTCTATTCCTGATATTTCTTCTTTTCTTTTGAAGACAAATTTGCACCCAATAATCCTTTTGCCCTTAGGCGGTTTCACTAGCTCCCAAGTCTGATTCCCCCGAAGAGACTCAATTTCTTCATTCATAGCAAAAGTCCATTACGTTGACTCATTACTTGTAACAGTTTCATGATATGTTACAGGTTCTTGAAACTCAATTGTTTCAGCCATAGTCAAAGCACAAGAGACAAAATCGGCATCACTATACCTCAGAGGTGGCTTGATTTTTCTCTTCTGTCTACCTATAGCAATACTGTATGGTTGCTCAGGTAATGCATCATCTGCTTCTGTATATTGCTCATCTTCTCTAATGGGCTCATTAGAAATAGTATTTTCTTTGGAAGGCCCACTTTCAAACTCTACCCTTTATTCAATAACAAGGTCTTTACCTTTATTAACACACTCCTTTTTCGGAAGCAGCATAACTAATTCATCAAATGTAACATCTCTGCTGATAATGAATTTGGGTGACTTAGGATTAGGACACCACAATCTGTATCCTTTCACCCCAGACCCATATCCCAGAAAAAATGCACTTCTTGGCTCGTGACTCGAGCTTTCCTTCATTAACATGTGCATAGGTTGGGCAACCAAAAATTCTTAAATTAGAATAGTCAGCAGGATTACCTGATCACACCTCTTCAGGAGTCTAGCACTCAATGGAAGTTGATGGAGATCGATTCACCAGGTAGCAAGCTGTGGAAACTACTTCAGCCCAAAAATCTTTTTCCAAACCAGCATTAGAGAGCAAACATCGAGCTCTCTCCAAAAGCGTCATGTTCATGCGTTCTGCTACACCATTTTGCTACGGTATTTCCCTGACTATACAATGCCTCACGATCCCTTCATTTTTGCAAAACTCGTCAAATTCTTCTAAATAGAACTCAAGACCATTGTTAGTCCTAAGACGCTTAATTTTCTTTTCTGTCAGTTTCTCAATCATGGCCTTCCACAGTTTAAACTTGAGAAACGCTTCATCTTTGTGCTTTAAAAAACAAATCCAGATCTTTCTTGAGTAGTCATCAATAAAGGTCACAAAATATCTCGATCCACCTTTTGACGAAACCCGAGGAGGACCCCAAAGGTCAGAATGGATATAATCCAGTGTACCTTTAGTTCTATGAATAGCTTTATTGAACTTGACTCTACATTACTTACCAAAGATACAAGTTCACAGAAGTCCAATTTTTCTGTTCTCTGACTACATAGCAAGCCTTATTTGCTTAACACTGTCATGCCCCTCTCACTCATATGCTCCAAACGCATATGCCATAATTGGGTAGTGCCATAATCTGAACTTGATGATGATGAGACAGCTGCATCTCCAAGAACTGTATTGCCTTGAAGTACACAAAGGTTTTTAGTCAACCTCCCTTTCATAACCACCAAAGCTCCTTTTGTTACTCGCATGATCCCCCTTCAATCGTATACTTGCAACCACCAGAGTCGAGAGTACCAAAGGCCGTCGTGCATCTTGATTCAAATTATTCCAATACCAACCGTTTTAGAGGGTGTATCGTTACCCATTAAAATTGTATCACCGTTCACCGACTGGTATGTCGTGAACCAATCTTGATTAGGACACATGAAAGGAACAACCCGAGTCAAGAATTCACTCCACATTTGAAGATCCACGAACGGCCGCCACTGACAAAACATTTCCGTCATTATTTGAATTTTCTTCAGCAACTCTTTTCTCCTCTTTTGTTTGAGTTTTGGACAGTCTTTCTTATAATGCCCGCCTTGCAGTAATAGCATTTAATCTTCTTCAATCTGGATTTTGATCTGGATCAACCTCTGTTGCTACTGCTAGGATCATTTCTCTCCAATGTCCTTCCCCTGACTGTTAGACCCTCAACCTGATTTTCGCCTCCATCATGGGACACATTTGCTCTCAATTCTTCTAATAACAAGAATGCTTTAACATCCTCCATAGAGATAGCATCTTTCCATAAAGCACTGTTGTAACAAAATGCTTATATGATGGAGGTAAAAAACATAATACAATAAGGGCTTGATCTTCATCATCAATTTTAATATCAATATTTTTCAAATCCATGACAATTTTGTTAAACTCATCAAGGTGAATTTGAATAGGTGCACCTTTCTTCATGCGCAAGGTGTAGAGACGCTATTTCAAATACAACCTATTTGTGAGAGACTTTTTCATGTACAAACTCTCCAATTTGAGCCATAATTTTGCCGTAGTTGTTTCATCTACAACTTGCAATACCTCATCAATTAAGCACAATTGAATTGCACTAAGTGCTTTAGCACCGAAGTCCAATTTGTCTTTATCTGACATCGTTGTTGGGAGTTTTCCCTTTTCATCCAAAGCTTTGTGCAAACCCTGTTGGGTTAACAAAGAACGCATTTTTACGCGCCATAAACTGAAGCTATTTTTTCCATCAAATTTCGCAACTTCATATTTAGCAGCTGCCATAATAAAATCTCAACAGAAATAACTTGGCTCTGATACCAGTTTGTTATGACAAATTGAGATTAATATGGTAATGAAGTAGGAAAAATAATTATGGGCAAGAAATAAAAATAATTACAACACACAAAGACACAACGAATTACGTGGTTTGGCATAATGCCTACGTCCACGAACGAAGACAGGAGAAGTATTTTATTAAGACAAAAGGAGAATACAAAATGTGAGAAAAACACAAAATATTTCGATATCAAAATTGAGACAAAAAATATCCGAAATATATCTCACATTACAAAGACAAACACCTAATTTTTCTCTCACACCTCTCTATACTTTAATTTCTTTTTTCTTTTTCTTTTCTCTGCACACTTTCCCGTTCTCCCAAGTTCCCCATTTTATACTTGAGAGATAACTAAAATTAGCTTACCTAAAGCTGGTCATTCCAGGACATGAATGGAGGAGACAAAGTCAATCCTTCCAACATGGGATTGCCAATCATATTCAACAAATGGGACTCTAGTTGGATGAATCAATGGCGATACTTGATGAATCTTAAAACCATGCAGTTCAAGAAACTAGTAATTAAATTGAAGAATAAGCTGTTTAAATATTAGAGGAGAAAATTGGTAAAGTAGAAGAAAAGAAATTATATATATTTTATAGAGATAGAAAATAGGGAGAGAATAATTTTTACTTTCTAAATTGATGGATAAAGGAGTTTTTGTAATGTGGTTGGATCTCAATCCTTTAAAAAATTTACATGCTCAATGGTGTGTGTTGAATTGGATGACCATATCCATTTAATAAGAAAGAAATTGACTGCCATTAATTTAGCCATAGTCCTCATCAATGATTTTTGGCTAGAATGTTACCGCTTGTTTGGGTGAATTTTTTTTTTTTTTTTAAATAATTAAAATGTAGAGCATGTTGCTACAACGTTACCAATAAAATGTCCTTACTGGACGGCAATGAGACCTTAGGCTTTGTTTGGTTAAAAAAAAAATTGAAGCATTTTTGCCTTGTAGGTTTTTTTTATATTATTTTTTTTTCACAAAAATTTAATTTTTTTTATAAAAATTGTACTTTTTAGGCATGTTAATCGCATTAAAAAAAGAACAAAAACTTCACGTGCGTTTTGGTAAAAATTATCCATTTAAGTAAAGTAATGAAAAAGTTAATTTTTTATCTTTTTTTTTTTTCTAACTTTTACCTAAACAGATGTGAATTTTTTAATTTTTTTTCCCAAATATGATTAACACTATTAAAAACTATATTTAAAAAAAAAAAAAATTAAACTTGGTGAAAAAGTGAATTTCTGTTGCAAGTTTTTAGGGATTTTTTTGTTAAATTTGTTACAATTTTTTGTATATATATTTTTTTACAAGTTAATGGATGAATTAGAGTTTTGCAGCCCATTTATATCTTTTATTTATTTCTGTCTAAAATACCTACAAAGCGGTATTAAAGCCCGATTTCTTAAGGGGCCTATGACGAGCTTGAGTGATTTCCAGTGAGGAACCATTTCATAAACAATCCTAAAACATTTCCACTGTGAAGTAGACATGGCTGGAAACAATTTCTTGGCCGCACCTCCAATTTTTACAGGAGAAAACTATCAAACGTGGGTTATAAAAATAAAGGCCTTTCTGCAAGCTAGTGACCTTTGGGACTTAGTGGAAAGAGATGAAGAACCACCACTTCTTGAAGATCCCATTGTGGCACAGCTCAAAAATCAGAGGAAGGAAAGAAAAAGGAAGTATAGGGCCAAGACCTGCATTTACTCAGCTGTTTCAGAAACAATTGTCACCAAGATCATGGCCTGTGAAACAGCAAAACAGGCATGGGAACTCCTTGAGGAGGAATACTAGGGAAATACAAGAACAAAGAAAATGCAAATCCTAAATTTGAAAAGGGAGTTTGAGATGCAGAAAATGAAAGAAACAGAAGGGATAAAGGACTACACTGACAAATTGATGTGGTAGTCAACAAAATCAGGTTACTTGGGGAAGAGCTTCCTGACAAAAGGGTTATGGAGAAAATCTTGGTAACCATTCCTGAACATTTTGTAGCCAAGATTTCCTCACTTGAAGAGTCCAGAGATCTGTTAACAATCACCCTTGGAGGATTGGTCAATGCACTGCAAGCTCAGGAGCAAAGAAGAACTTGCGGACAAGAGGAGACAATGCATGGAGCTTTTCAAGTGAAAGAATCTGATCAGAATTAGGAAGAAAACAAGGGCAAAAAACCACAGCATAGAAAGAATCAGAAGAAAGATGGAAGAAACAACAGCGGAGGCAATAGAAGAAGAAATCCTCCCTGTCCACACTGCAAACCTACCTCACATCAGCAAAAGTACTGTTTGTACAGACTAGACATCAAGTGTAGATTATGCAAGCAGATAGGGCACATGGAAAGGGTCTGTAAAAATAAACAAATGGAGGGACAACCAACTCAAGCAAAAATGATGCATCAACAACAGGAGGAGCAGCTCTTTGTGGCTAGCTGCTTTGCAGGAAGTAGTACCCGTACCAGTGATGCTCAGCTTATTGATAATGGATGCGCCAATAAACTTGACTCACACTAGTTATTGGGTGGTCTTTCTTTCATACATTTATACTGACTATCAGTCTTTTCTACAATTGATGTGAGAACTCCAATAATAATAATAACAATAATAATAATCTTCATGTTGTGACCTAATTAATTTATTCTCAATACGTCACAAGAAATTTATCATTTGATCACATTTGTCCTAAAGTAGTAGAAAATGGCACTACAAAACATTCACAATCGTCCAATCCACTGCAATTTGATTTGAAAGGGACTACATGTGCTATCCTTTATTTGACTTGAAAGAGGTGAACTCCATTTTGACTTAACCCGATTAGATTGGATTGGAATGGGGACTCTGCTCTGTAGTTACTTCTCACTAATGTAATCTCTCATCCTCTTTAGTAAATGAACAATATCATGATCAATGTCAATTATGACGAAATAATCTCCATCATAAATACGAGGAATCTCATTTGCTACGGCACAAACATTTGCAATTAATGTAAGGTTGTGATTCAAGGTCATGCAAACCGAATCTAAGCTTTCCTATAAAACAAACGAGTGCTCTGTGTTAATTTAAGAATTCCTCTTGCACCGCATAAGTTCCTCACCCAGGTAAGCTCTCCACTCCTTTAATAAAAAGGCAATGCCAATTTGTACTCTCTATCTTTGGGAATCTCATTCGAGTCCCACGCTAATCAACAATTGAGATTAGACATAAGAAACATGCTCAATCCAATTTTTCGTTTTATAGAAACAAGTCTTTAGTTTCCTCCTAAAATAATGACATGCCATGAGAAATATATGCTATTATATAATAGTAAAAATTATGTTGAAAGCAAGCAATGTATTAAACAAAATTTGGGATGTGGCCATTTCCTTGAAGGTAAAATATTTATGGAAAAAAACACATTCACTCATGTTTTAGGAAAGTAACATTTAAATTTCTTCAGGTAATCATAAATTCCCGAAAGCACAGAGGGGATGGTTTCTCTTTCCTGCTTAGCTTTGCAAGTAACTTTTATCTGCTGCTGCCTTTGAAGCCTCAGGATAGTTTTCACTGGTCAAAACAACAAGAAGAAGAAAAGAAGAGGCAAAAGGAATTCATAAGATAGTTTTTTTTTTGTCAACGACATATGGTGAAACAATTGAAATAAAAATTAGGGTTTAGGAAAACGAATTTTTACCACTTAATTATCTGGCTTCAATCTTTGAAATAGTAACATCATTAATTGAACAAATCTCCACTCTATTGGGTGATGATGAATTTGTGTCCACAGCTCGGCAACAGCAAAATGCAGGTTGCTTAGGTATTGGCAGAGGCGCAACTTCATTCCCAAGCATTGCAACGACATTAGAAGTAGTAGGACGATCAATTGGATTTTCTTGCACGCAGAGAAGTCCTATGTTGATGTATCTCAAACTCAAACAAGGACAATTAAGGATTGGATCTAGTAAGTCCAAGCCTTTATTAGCACTCCATAGTTCCCATGCCTGAAAATTTCAATTGTAAAGATGCAATAAATAACATTGTTTGGTCTGAAATTTATTTTAACATCAGAACTAGAAATTCAAAACAAGATGTCAAAAAAAGTCTTGCCAGATTCTTACATATACAACGAGATTGAGATAATTAGTATGATAAAAATCAGAATTTCTCTTGCCGCTGAGTATCTCCAACAATAACACTCCAAAACTAAATACGTCAGACTTTATGGAGAAGCGACCTTTCATTGCATATTCAGGAGGCATATAGCCGCTAAATTTTAAAAGTTAAGCAGAAACAATCTTTTAGTAATTAGTAATATATATTGCTTCCATGTGTTGTATATGTGTAGGCCAAGAGATATTTGTTTTTCACACTTACTATGTTCCAACAATCCGGTTTGTGTTTGCTTGTAGCTCATTACCACGAAACATACGAGCCATACCAAAATCTGATATTTTTGGATTCATTTCAGCATCCAAAAGAATGTTACTGGCTTTTAGATCTCTATGAATAATGCGCAATCTTGAGTATTGATGCAGGTAAAGAAGCCCTTGAGCAATCCCTTCAATTATATGACTACGCATCTTCCAATCTAGTATCGCTCGCTTTTTTGAATCTGCATCAAGTTTATTTCAAAAAGGTTTTTGACACTACAAATAAATTTATACAGGTCAAAATACATACGGTGAAGAAAAACTAACCAAATAGGAAGAAATCTAGACTTTTATTGGGCATGTACTCATAGATTAATATATTTTCATCTCGTTCAATGCAACAACCCAAGAGTCTAACAAGATTCCGATGTTGGAGTTTAGCAATTAGTATTGTCTCATTTTTGAACTCCTCCAGTCCTTGTCCTGATCTTTTTGAAAGCCTCTTCACTGCTATTTTTTGCTTGTTGAGTAATTCACCCTATTTAAATTTATCAAAAAGTAAGGGGGGAAGCTTCCTCATTTGGTATATAACAAGCTGAATAAATATTAAATCTATATTCCAAACATGATGTTAGTGTGGGGTTGTCGAGTAAATAAACCATCATAATTGCCTTATCAATTTGTTTCACAATAAGATTATTTTGCATCATTGAATCTTACCTTGTAAACAGGTCCATAACCTCCTTCTCCAAGTTTATTGATTGATGAGAAATCACCCGTTGCAATAGAGACGCTCGAAAAACTAAAGAATGACAAATCAATATGCTTCTTCCCACTCATTAAATTATATCGGGCTTTTGTTTTATGATCAGTTGTAATAGAACTACCGTCGAAATCAAATAAATATAAATCCTCGTTGGAATTGCGTGTCCCTGCTTGGCATAGAGTAACAAGAAATGAATAGTAATTTTTCAAATAATTGAAATTTACAATGAGAGCAGTTTCAGAATACTCTCAATTGAGTCCCTATTAGTCCTAGCCAAATTGTTCTAAAATATGCTATTCAAAGGGTTCATATTTTGATCGTCTTACGTAAAATTAATGATCATTTTATGACTTATTTGAAAATATGAGCTTTGAAACCAATGGCTAAAATTACGACATACCCTTTTTGCAGAAGTTTTTCTTGCATAAATGCCAAATGAAGAAGCCTGAGATAAGCATAGTAATGGGAACCGCGATTGCTAGGACCAGTAACTTGTTTCTATTCCCTGAATTGAGAGATTAGAATGATGAAAACCTGAAGTTTATTGAAACCGAAAAAGAAAAACAAAAAAATATAAAAATAAAGAGTAAGTGTGCAAAGGAAGAGACTTCATTACTAGCAGAAGTTGCTTTCATCAATGGCAGACACGTACCTCTAAGCTCAGATGCAGCAAGCTTTATATGGATATCTTGTTTAGTGCTGTTCCCATCTGAGAATTTTAAATTCAATAAAGCTCCTTCCCATATTGAACACCCACTACCATTATAAGCATAAGCTGTGCACGAACAATTCTGCATACAAGCAGATTTACAGCTTTTGCGATTGGTAGCAGGATATGCTTTTGAATTTGCAGGAAATGTCACAATAGAAATACGTAGGAACCCATCATTTTTTCCATTGGGAAATCTACTTTCACACTGCAAAGGGGTTTTCCTCACACAACCACTTGACTGGTTATTTAGCTGTGTTTCTGGAATCGATTCAAAACCTTGCAAACACGTGCAAGGGTTTGAGAGGTTCTCCTCATTGAAGATGCCAAAAGGCCCGCAGAGAGCAAAAACATCAGATTGTTCCCTTGGTTGTGACCAAAATAGATTCCAACTCTGGTGACCATCCAAAAATGTTAGCTGTCTAATCTGTCCTGCTAGATCCATCACCCAGTTCGATGGTATATCCTTGTTGTAAAGAGAGTAGGTAAAATAGCTCTCTTTGTCATTTGTGACAAAACTATAATTGAAAATGTAGTTTAGTCGCATTTCAGGAACTAAGCTGAATACTTCACCATTCCATGGTCCAGTACTCCAATACCTTCTGGACATGTTCCATTCTATAAAGAACTGAGAGCTTCCATTTGGGTCTATCCCAAACGAAAACATCCCAGGAGCAGGATCTTCTGAGTTTTTCCACGAAGTAAGACGCGTGATTTCGCCAGTAAGTTTATTGATGCCAATCTTTCCACCGGGCAACCCCGTGTCGGTTGGGTGATCAAAACTCTGCCAGTATATAGTAGATGGCTCCGAGCTACTCCTCAGTACAAAATTGCCATCACGACCAAGCACCGCTTCAGTAGAATTAGATGCTTGTGGCGGCAAGTTCGTCGTCCAAACCCGGGTTTTAGATGAATCATCAAGGACGACTAAATTACCATCCTCGGATAATTCAAGAACAGCAGAAGATGAATGAGAAAGTGGGCTGTCCCTGTTTGCAACCCAAACTATACTCTGCTGTTCTGCAAATTTCTTATGCCATATGCCAAGATAAAACCTAGGAGAATCGTCTTTACCTTTCCGGAAGAAACCCAGTTCAAAAATGCCTCCTTGAGATATTAGAGTTCTTCTCACGGAGAGACTTTGGCCTGCTGCGAGAGTGTCGTCTGCAATTGTTGAACCGGTCTTGCATGACATAAACGGAAAGAAAACACAGAGGAAAAGCCATGGTCTAAATATTTCAGTTCCCCTCCACCCCATCCTCCTTTCGCTGCCACAATTTTGGATATCTTGAACTAGAAACTATTATAAAAATGAAGAACGAGCAAGAAAATAGACCTTTTTAAAAAAAAAAAAAAAATACATCAAACACTACATTACAGGGTAAGGGGATCAAGCTCGGATGAAGTTTGAGAGGCGAGTTGGGCAATTGCGACTTGGTCTAACCCCAACTTCAAGAAAATAGACTTTTTGACCATATGCTTTTAGGTCCGCTGACTTTTTACAAAATTTATTAACTTCTATAAATTATTAGTAACTTTTATAAATTTTGTCTAATTTCGTTCCGGGTCATTTATTTTAAAATTCTAAATTTTAATCAAAATCATTTTAATATGTTATTTGATTACGTTCAAATAGATTTTATTAGTTTAAATATTTAACGTAACATACAAAAACCCGCTTGAATTAGTTATTGAACTATTTTTTAACACGTTTCGTAATTTTTTTTTTCAAACGCCAAAATAATAATAATAATAATAATAATAATACAGTATACTGTTGTTAGGTTCTTGTTACCCATTGCTCGGTGGGGTGTGATGAATTCTAACATATTTATCAAAATTGACTTGTTGACTGACTTATTGAAAAAAGACTGTTTGTCATTAATTCAGCTACGGTTCTCATCAACGACTTTTAGTTAGAATATTACTGTTTGTTTGAGGGAATTTTTTTTTTATGTTTTGTTAAGTAATTAATATTAATTTAATTAAAAATAATTAACTGTTCAACCTTTATTATTATTATTATTTTTTGGGAGAGAAAGTTAGGTATGGCATGTGTAAAAAAAAAAAAAAAAAAAAGGTTGATCTCAACCTTGAGAGCTCTTATCGTTCTTGTTCTAGGATCTGGTAGAGGAGGTAAATCGTGGGATATGCTTTAGTAGAGTAGGGTGCGAAAGTTTCCTTTTACTACTTTGACAAGAATTCAAACCCCTACTGCAGTTAGTTAAGATTCCTCACTCTTGTTCTTTCATTACTGAGCTATGCCCTAAGAGCTAAGAATGGCATGTGTAACTCTCCACACATAGTGGATTGAGTACAATAATTGTCCTATCCCTTGAACCAACATCATTTCAATATAAGTAGAAAATTACAAGCTGTGTTGCTCATTTTATTTTTAACACCAACAAGACAGATCGGATAATTTTTCTCTTTCTTTTTCTTAAAAAAATTTGAACATAATAAATAAGACTAAGTAGCAGAATTATTATGTAGAACCGGTCTTGTGGAAACGGTCTTGCATGACATACACGGAAACAGCGCACAGGAAAACCCATGGTCTAAGTATTTCAGTGCCCGTCCACACCATCCTCCTTTCGCTGCCACAATTTTCGATATCTTCAGCTAGAAATTTTATAGAAAAGAAGAACGAGCGAGACAACAGGCTTTTTTGTGAGCACATCAAACATTACATTACAGGCTAAGGGGATCAAACTCGAATGAAATTTGGGAAAACCTTGAGCCATTGTTACTTGATATAACCCCAACTTCAATGACAGGAATGAAGTTAGGATATTATGATGGGGGAATATTTCAACAAAAAATTAAGTAACTATAATTTAAAAAAATAGATAAATTTTGATATAAAGAGAATCGGAAATGCGAATTTTGCCAAAAATCAAATTATATTTGCAGTTCTTCTTATACTAAGAAAAAAAATTGATGACAAGATAGAGAAAATGTAATGATTGATAATTAGGAAAATATAAACATGGAGATTCGATAGATTTGTTGGTTTTAGTTAAAAAATATTGAAAATAATTTTTTATTTTTTTTATTTTATTTATTTGGGTCCCATTATAAAAAATTAAGTTCAAAATTAAAGGGGGTAATTGTTAAATAAATATGAGAGAGAGAGAGAGAGAGAGAGAGAGAGAGAGAGAGAGAGAAATTTGGGGAGTTTTATTGACAAAGAAGAAAAGGAATTTATTACCAAAATAATTTATTATTTATGTGAGTTTTAATCTGTTAAATTTTTGAGATTTTTCATTTGATAGGGGACCATTCTTAAAGAAAGAGACTTTTCATTTGCAAAGGGACCATTCTTAAAGAAATATGAGAGAGAGAGATTTGGGGGTTTTTATTGAAAACTAGGAAAAAAAATTTATTGCTAAAATAATTTATTATTTATGCGAGTTTATTTTGAAAATAATTTATTATTTATGTGAGTTCATTAAAAAGAATTTTTTGAACTTTTATTTTTATTTTGAAAATAATTTTAATTAAATTAAATTAAAACTTAGGATTTTTTGAACTTTTATTTTTATTTTAAAAATAATTTTAATTAAATTAAATTAGAACGGTTGGATTAAGTTTTTATTTTTATTTTAAAAATAATTTTAATTAAATTAAATTAAAACTTTTAAATTAAGTGCAAATAAATTTAATCTATTAATTTTTTTACTATAACCCCTACAGTTAAGAATCCTAGCCCAATCGACCCTTTGCGAGTTCAATACGTTAAGTTTTTTGAGACTTTTCATTTGTTAGGGTCCATTCTCAAAGAAGGAGACTTTTCA
>JAVXUM010000036.1:22333954-22373246 GCA_035590655.1 Pouteria glomerata
AAATAATCCCACATAAAAAAATAATTCCATCTTTTATCCAATCCCACATCTTTTATCCGTGGACCCCACGGTATTACTTATTCCCCATTATCCCATCCCAACAATCAAACACAGCCCTAATGTCTTGACGTGCGAAAGTACAATTTCTAGCTCAAACGCCCAATTCATTCTTTCTTGGATGGTCATATTTTGATTGTGTAATTTGATGTTAGTGTACGCTTTCAACGAGTCACAAGGGTCAACTCTGTATCACTTGTAATACTTTAGGTACTAATTTACACACTGTAGTCGTCGGAAACTGTACAGACGGGTAGCAAAGTTGTCATCGACGGTGTTGGCCATCATTGTTGCCTCTCTCTCTCTCTCTCTCTCTCTCTAGTTTTGTCTTAGGGATCTACCGGTAATCTCACAAATCTTTCCATTTGCAACCACTTCAATGCATATGTATGTGTGTGTATGCATCATATATATATCTATATATAGTAGAGTAAAAAAAAAATTTTTTTTTTGGGTAAGTAAGAGTAATATTTGGATTTATGGAAATAAATATACATGGTCAAGAGGGCATATCTTCGTAATTACAAAAGAATACCATATAAAACAGGGGATCTCTTAATTCTTACATATGGCATCATTTACATAAGTTGGTCTTAGCTTTGTAATTTGGATGACTTTTGTGTAGATTTCATGCTTAATCTTCACAAGAATCTCTTGCGGTGGTGTACCAATCTCTCTGAAAACTCTTGAGTTACGCTCCATCCAAATGCTGTAGACCATTGATGACCAAGCTAACTTTTTGATGGTGCTTGATAAATACTTGCTGCTAAAATTCCCCATAGTTCATTCAATTTCATTTTTCCAGTTCATCCTTGGTTTAGTAGTTAGACATAATCTGTTAATCTCGATCCACACTTCATGTGCATGGGAGCAGATAAAGAATAAGTGGTTGATTGTTTCCTCTCCTTGCTGACAAAGTTCACATTTTACTTCAGTAATTAGACCCCAATGAGATAATTTGTCTTTGGTGTTTAATTTCTCCCTTATAGCCATGCCTTGGTATGCAATGTGGAAACCATGGCAACTTGTGCCATATTACCTTGGGGAGTTGTGTTCTAATAGCATTCCTAGTAGTGGCTGATGACTAGACTAAGTTATTTGAAGGAAGTCAGATGAAGGAGTCTGAATTGTTGTCACTGGTTGGTGGTTGGCCAAGTTCACGAATTATTTCTTAAAGCTCTTGCCTTCTATTAGCACGAAGAGGCCATGCCCGTTTTCCTTCTCCTAGCACAGATGAAATCTTTCAATCTAGTGAAAGACCTGTATCATAAGCTAGTCTCAGCCCGTACATACATAAAAACAAGGGGCTCAAGTGGGTGTCAATTATTAAAATAATGACTTTTTTATTTTTAAATATTTTTTAAATTTTTATTTTTTATTTTTAAATATTTTATTTTTAAAAATAATAAGTTTGATAAATCATTTAGGTTCAGTTCTACTAATTCTTGAATCTAATGAATCTAGATCTGTTAGTCACATATTTAATTGAACACATTGTTGGATTTGATCTAGATTAAATTCAACCTATTGATAGACCTAAACCCGTCTTGCTTATCTCTCTTGTTTTTAACTTACTATATGTATATATGTGTGTATATGCAAAAAATTCCTAACCCGTGTATCTATCTCTCTCCTTTGAAAATTAACAAGATGCATGCGTACATGCATACATACATACATGAGTTGGTCATTTTCAAAATTAATGTTTAAATATTCAATTTTATTCTAATTTAATTATTTTAATTTCTTAAATTTATCGATCAACCAAACAAAAAAATGGCCTTAGCATTGAAAATTTAATGAGGGAAAAAGAATAAAATGAAAAAAAAAATGAGGAAACATCAAATCTAATGCGATTAAAAATACAAAAAAAAATAATAATAATTTGCTCCAATTTAATTTTTTTTTAATTTATTAAATTTCATCAACCAAATGAAAAAGTAATTTTGAATTTTTCTTTACTCCGGATAAATTTTATTTCCAACACAACCGGACAAATCTTTGATCCACGTACACCTTGCTAGTGAAGGGAAATTCGTCGTCGGGGTTTCTTACCTGCCCCATGCCGTTGGGCCATGGACACGTTTCTATACCATTAAATTTTAATAAAGTATATTTGGAGTGATAAAAAAAAAAAAATATAAAATAAGATAATTTATAAATTTATAATTCGTACAATGAGATAAAAAATGAATAATTTTTAAAATTTAAATTTTTTTTATTTTTTAATACACCAAATAATACCTAAATTACATTACCTTCCTTTAAGGCTAGAAGTGAGTAAGTGACAATTGGCGTAAAATATGGTTAGTTTGAAGGAAAACATGCGTGAAGCGAATATAGCTAGCGATCCCTAAAATCCATAACAAAAGGAAAGGTTGAATCAAATGCTTAAGTTCATCAAGGCAGGGCACGAACGTGAAAAAGTACTTTTACGTTTGAATAATTGTACTTATCACCCTTTAATATTGAAATATTATTTTAAAATATTATTAACACCAACCTCTTTCTTTTAAATTAATTATTAAAATTTTTTATTTTTCTGATTTTTTTGTAAAAAAATTAATAAATATATAAGAGATCAAATGATAAAATAAAAACTTTTCTTAAAATGTTAATTATTTTAATATATTTTTTAAATTTTAAGGATTAATTTAATAAAAAAAATCAATGTTAATGACATTAATAATATGTACAATTTTTAAATATTGAAAGGTAATTCCACAAATATTAAAATGAGATAAGTATAATTTATCCTTAAATTTTTGATTAATCAAAATTTCATTTGATTTGCTGAAAATTTTTAAAATTCTCTAAAAACATTTAAAAATTTATAAAAAGTTACTTATTTTTTATTTCATTACGAATCAATAACTTATTTTACTCTATCTATACTTTTTACCACTCTAAATACAATACCGAAACTAGAGAAGTAAGACATAAAAAGATTATAACGGCCTTTCTGCCCATGGTTGCATGCATTTAAAATTCTTTTTAATAGAAAAGATGCTACTTTACCAAAATCTAAGGATTTCTAATATATATGCACGTATATATACACGTAAGAAAAAGAGAATTTTACAAAAAAAAACAAAAAACAAAAAACAAAAATGCTGACGGTACACTTACCAATTTTATTTTAAATTGTTGTGGTTAAGTGTTTTCTAAAGAATTTTACAGATTAAATAGTATTACCATTCATCAATATATTAAGGAAGTAAAATATACAAAAGAGATTAGTGAGAGAGGTGAGGAGGAAATAAATGTGAATGTGGTTTTATTTCACCATCTCAGCATTTCTATTACATTCAACACTTACGTATAGACTTTATTATTATTTTTTTAGATAATTAGACTTTATTATTATTATTATTATTATTTCTACATTTCTCGAAGGAGAAGTAGCTAGTGGTGGTGGTGATAAGCATGAAGGTGCATGGATGCTTGATACAAGTGAAATGATAAGATTGAGAAGATTTAATTAGGATATATAGGTAGGTAGCTAGTAATCTTCAGGAGCCAAGGGCTGGTGGTGGGGGTTGGGGTGTTGGTAGTGTGGGGTCGTCTCGTAAGATTGTATGAGGCTGAACTCATAAATAAGGCC
Organism: Pouteria glomerata; assembly: GCA_035590655.1. Taxonomy (NCBI): domain Eukaryota; kingdom Viridiplantae; phylum Streptophyta; class Magnoliopsida; order Ericales; family Sapotaceae; genus Pouteria; species Pouteria glomerata. The sequence goes on from JAVXUM010000036.1 coordinate 22,337,616, forward strand.
AGCACGGCCACCACCGATGAAAGGACCGAGTTGCAGGAATTAAATCATACCGAAAATCATAAACCAATTCTAGATGCGAATATTCTTGAACAGAATACCAAAATTCCTAGAATCTACATCGTGCAAGAGTATTAAGGATTTGTAAATTCGGGTGAAATACCTGGATCCATTACGAACAATTGTCCTGGAGTTGTGGAAGTACTATGACAATCGATCTTGAACGGTAGGGTGGTTTGTGATCTTCCTCAACCAAATTGCCTTAGTTCCTCAATGAGACCGTCGTTTCTCTTCCAAAATGGGAAGAAGAGAAATTATGTTATGATTGTATTAGGGACCATAACAAAAAATATCTTTATATATCTCTCAATTAGGGTTCCCATGATCCCCTAATGAGGATAAAAAAAATGGTAACCACTTAATTAACCTATATCAATTTAAGCAGTCTATGGGCTTACTAAAATTAGACCACTTAATTCAACCCATCAAATTAAATAGCTGATATAATTAAAAAAAGAACATGTTGACCAATTTAGTATAGGAAACGAGATTTCCCAACAATCTCCCACTTGGTCTATATATTATTCCTGAAAAAATTATATCATGAAAATTCCTTAGGCGTGCATCTATATGCTATTTATCTTTAGACTTTTCCTTAAATAATCTAGTCCATCTCATATCTTAGTAATGGAACCACTGTGGCTTTTGTCACAATACAATCGTGACTAAACCACGATGATTATCAAACTAATACACTTAACGACATAGATCAAATATGGATGAGTAGCATGGAAATTACATGCAATGTGATCTCAAACATACCTATCTCCATATGGTCCTTCTTTAGTCTTTAGTGAGATCAATCTAAAATTCTCAATGCAATGCAAACATTGCACATAGAAAACATAAGTTCAAAAATAGAATCATAAACCATCAACTTTAGTCTGCAGAAAACTAAACAATATAATGTCTTAATTAAAACATATAGAACATAAAAATGACTCCCACTAAACCAAGGTGTTATAAAAAATAGCACCCATATGAGCAGTGTGCTCATGAAAGACTTTAGGCGTTAAGCCCTTGGTTAATGGGTCTGCTAGCATAGAATCTGTTCTTATATGTTTTATGAAAATTTGCCCATCTTGAACTCTCTCTTTAATAGCTAGAAACTTAATGTCAATGAACTTTGACTTCGTCAAGCTCCTATTATTGTTAGAGAATAGCACCGCTGAGTTATTGTCACAGTAAATTTTTAATGGCCTATCAATGTCATCTATCACATGCAGTCCACTGACAAAGTTTCGTAGCCATATTCCTTGGTTGGATGCCTCATAACAAGCAATAAACTCTGCAGCCATGGTAGAGAAAGCTATAAGAGTTTACTTAGTAGATTTCCATGAGATAGCTCCCCCAGCAAACATAAAGACGTAGCCTGATGTGGGGCGTCTACTATCTTGGCATCCTGCAAAATCAGAGTCAGAAAACCTGATGACCTCTAAGCTGTCTAATCTCCGATAAGTGAGCATGTAGTCTTTTGTTCTCCTCAAATAACGCATGACGCTTTTGGCTACCTTCTAATGTTGCATACTCGGATCATTCAAGTATCTACCCAAAACTCCAATTATAAATGCTATATCAGGATGAGTACAAACTTGAGCATACATTAGACTCTCTATTACTGACGCATAAGGAATCTGTTGCATCTCTTTTCTTTCAAGATCATTATTGGGGCACTGTTTGAGACTAAACTTGTCTCCTTTAGCCACAAGCGTATCTCCTGGTTTATTATTTTTCATGTCGAATCTGCTCAGAACCTTATCGATATAGCTCTTCTGTGATAACCCAAGGATACCTCGAGAACGATCCCTTAGTATCTGAATACCTAATACAAAAGAGGCATCACCAAGATTTTTCATCTCGAATTTCATTGTCAGAAATTTCTTGGTTTCATGCAGTAAGCCTATATCGCTACTAGCGAGTAGAATGTCATCCACGTATAATACTAGAAAGATATATTTACTCCCACTGAACTTGTGATATACACAGTCATTAACGGCATTGGCCTCAAAACCGTACGAGGTGATGACTTGATGAAACTTGTGATACCATTGACGGGAAGCCTATTTGAGACCATAGGAGGATTTTTTTAATTTACAGACCATAGACTTTAGATCTCTTAATACAAAGTTTTCTGGCTGTACCATATAAATTGTCTTATTAATATCTCCATTGAGAAACGCAGTCTTAACATCTATCTGATGTAGCTCTAGATCAAAATGAGCCACGAGTGCCATTATGGTTCTAAAAGAGTCTTTTGAAGATACTGGAGAGAAAGTCTCTTTGTAGTCTATACCTTCCTTCTGAGTAAAGCCTTTAGCAACTAAACGTGCCTTATATCTCTCAACATTACCCTTCGAGTCCCTCTTGGTTTTAAATATCTATTTACAACCAATGGGCTTCGCACTTTCAGGCAACTTGATGAGATCCCAAACGTCATTATCTTTTATAGAGTTTATCTTATCATTCATGGCATCAATCCACTTCTGAGAGTTAGAACTATGCATGGCTTGACAGAAGTTAATCGGGTCATCATTTGTTAAACCAATGTCATCCTTATGTTCTTAGAGAAAGATGATATAATCATCTGGAATTGCATTTCTCATTTTCCTAGTGGATCTCCTTAATGGCACTTCTTGAGGTTGTTGAGTTTGTTCTACAGGTGATACTTGAGGAGGAATCTCATTGTTGTCTTGGTCTAGAATAATGTTAAGAATAGGAGCTTGAATATTGTTATCTAGTGCCGGAATTGTGTCTCGGACAATAATAGGTATAGAGACCTGATCACCATCAATGACAGATTCTTCTTCGAAAACAACATTTCTTATGTTTTCTTCCCCCCTAAACTCAACATCCTCAAAGAATCTTGCATTTCCCGTTTTGAAAAGGGATCTTAATGTGGGATCGTAAAATTTATAACCCGAGAGCTTTCAACGTAACCAACAAAATAGCAGCTAACCGTCCTTGAGTCCAATTTTCTTTCATGTGGCTACAAGGTCGTGCCTCAGCTGAACAACCCCAAATGTGCAAGTGCCTAATGCTTGGCCTCTTGCCTGTCCAAAGCTCATAGGGGTTTTTAGCAACTGCTTTGCTTGGTACCCTATTAAGGATGTACAATGTGGTCTTTAAAGCTTCTCCCCAAAGTGACTCTGGTAAGGAGGAATGACTAATCATACTCCTTACCATATCTTTAAGAGTTCGATTTCATCGTTCTGCAACACCGTTCATGTTAGGTTTGCCTGGTATGGTGTATTGCGGAACAATTCCATATTCATTGAGGAAAATTGTGAAGGGTCCTGGACGTTGTTCTCCTGATCCGTCATACCTCCCGTAGTACGCACCACCACGGTCTGATTTAATAGTCTTAATTTTCTTTCCAAGTTGAAGTTCAACTTCAGCTTTAAAAGACTTGAAAATGTCTAGGGATTGCGACTTCTCATGTATTAAATATAGGTACCTGAATCTAAAGTAATCATCTATGAACGTAATGAAATATTGTTGTCCATTCCATGAAGCTGTAGGAAATGGACCACAGATATCAGTATGTATAAGTTCTAAGACGTCTGTAACTCTCTCGGCACTTAATTTTCTGATGTTTGTTTGTTTCCCCTTGATGCACTTAACACAGACTTGAAAGTTTGTCAAATCTAGGGGTTCAAGAATTCCATCTAACATAAGTCTCTGAATTCTCTGCTTAGAGATATGACCCAAACGCTTATGCCATAAAGTGGCGGAATTCTCACTTAACTTTCGCCTTGTACCACGTGAACTTGTTTGCAGTATTTCATTATAGGAACTAGCAACATCAAGCATATATAGATTATCAATTAAAGAACCAGAACCAATAAAATTTGAATTTTGGTAGAGACTAACTTTATTATTTCCAAAAGAATAAGTAAATCCTAATTTGTCCAAACTAGAAATAGAAATTAAATTCCGTCTAAAAGACGGTGCAACAAATGTCTCAAATAAATCCAAATGAAAACCAGTTTTTAATTATAATTTGTAAGTCCTTATAGCCTCTACTGTAACTTTATTGCCGTCACCCACAATGAGGAGTTCCCTCCACAGCAACTATGTCTCTTTTCTTTTTCTTGTTTTAAGAGGTTGAGGCCAAGTGAGCACTCCTAGTTTTTTCTCGTTGCTGTCTCTCTTCTTCTTGCACACAGTGAGATATAAGCTCATTAAGAGACCATTTGTCTTTCTGAGTCTTATAACTCACTTTGAATTGCCCAAAGTGTGGAGGAAGAGAAATCAAAACCAAGTGCACTAGCAAGTCATCAGACAGCTCCAACTTAAGTGATTTGAGTTTTGACGCGAGATAACACATTTCCATTATGTACTTCCTTATGTTCCCTTTACCCTTGTATTTCATCGCAACGAGTTTAGCCAAAAGGTTACTCGCCTCTGACTTTTCATTTTTGGCAAAATATTTCTCAATTTCTTCCAAGAATTTCTTGACACTCTTGTTCTCAGTAATAGAGCCCCGAAATGCTTCCGGAATAGAGCGTTTCATGATCATCATGCACATCCGATTAGACCAATCCCAATGTTCAATTTTAACCTCATTGAGGTTTTCTAGAGTAGCAGTGGGTCGACTGACCAAATTACAAAATCCAAATCCATACAATCGAGGACAATTTCCATAGTTTCTTTCCAGACTTTGAAGTTCGTCTCGCTCAGCATTGGGATGTTGCTGACTTGAGTAAAAACATTCGTAGCAGTAGCAACAGAAATTGTATAGAAAATAAAATAAACAAGCATACTAAAATTTAACAAGCATGCCATAGGAATAAAACAAAACATGAACAAGATACCTAGTACAACATTAATTCCTAGTCTTTGGACAGAGAAATTAATTGTAAGGGGTAATCAAATATTGACAATTAGTTCTGTCAAACAATAGTCTTTCTTTGGATCGACTATTATTCACATAGAAAAGTCTTTATAATCGTCACACATTTATTATCCCAGACACGTAATTATTCGGTTAAACTGTGTCTTTCTTTGGGTCGAACACAACTCACATAAATAACTTCGCACAAAGATCTATATATTTTCAGTTAAATTAATCTTCACAACAGGGGTTACTTTGGGAGCATGTTGTTTTAATCAATTTAATTAAAAATACTAGACTAACCGAATTAAAATAATAGAACAATTAATTCACAGAACATAAATATTTTATTCAATCCAAAATGTTTTTCTTTTTAATCAAATGATTTAAAATTCGGTCAAATGGTTAAAAGAGAAAAGGCAACCAAAGCCTTATGTTTTCCTCCCAAAACTGAGACATAATCTGTTATGGGCATTCAAATATAAACCATTTTTTTTTTATTAATCAGAAGGTCACATGCATGATTTTATTTATTTATTTATTTATTTATTTAATAGTCTCATGAATCAACCACATGAAACCACTAGATCCATGACAAAAAATTAAATCAAAAGTCAAAACCAAAAATTAATTTTAAGAAATCAGTACTTCAATCTCTGGAAGTTGATTTTAACAAATCAATACTTCAACCTTAGTCATGAACGAATAAAAAAATAATAATAAATAAATAAATAATAAACAAAAAATCATGCATTCTTCCAAGATCGTCAAATATATATAGATCTGGATCCAAAACAAAAACGTAGTATTTTCTCTGGATCCAAAACTAAAACATGGTATTTTCTCCATATGAATAAAACATTAACAAATCCTAATAATCTAACAACGATAACCTGCTCTGATACCACTTGTAGGAATTAAATCATATCGAAAATCATAAACTAATTTTAGATGCGAATATTCTCAAACAGAATATCAAAATTTATAGAATCTACATTGTGCCAGAGTATTAAGGATTTGTAAATTTGGGTGAAATACCTGGATCCATTACAAACAATTGTCTTGGAGTTGCGGAAGTACTATAACAATCGATCTTGAACGGTGGGGTGGTTTGTGATCTTCTTCAACCAAATCGCCTTAATTCCTCAATGAGACTGTCGTTTCTCCTCCAAAACGGAAAGAAGAGAAATTATATTATGATTTGGTGTATTGGGAACCATAACCAAAAATATCTTTATATATCTCTCAATTAAGGTTCCCATAATCCCCTAATGAGGATAAAAAAAATGGTAATCACTCAATTAGCCCATATCAATTTAAGCAGTCTATGGGCTTACCAAAATTAGACCACTTAATTTCAATTCATCAAATTAAATAACCGATATAATTAAAAAAAGAATATGTTGACCAATTTAGTATAGGAAACGAGATTTCCTAACACGAGCTAGTAGAGCCAGTGGTTCCTCCACCTCCAACCCACGAGAGCAGAACCGAATGCCCTGGCTAGGTTCATTGATGCCTCGTCGAAAGGCCCTCCAACGAGTATGTTTGCTCCCATCAATAATCCAATACTCAGCGGCGCAATGGTCCCCAGGCTTCCTCTCTTGGGATTTATAGTTGTCCCATACATAACATATACCAGTTCGAACGTCATTACTATCTCTAACAGAAGCGCATGCCATCGTCCTACCCCGCTCCCCACTGCAAATCCCACCGGTCTCTGCATTATTTCATTTTATTTATTATATGTTAAACCAAAAAAATATTCTCAAAACAATAACAAAACTCTATTTCTTAAATATATTAATTAGAATTATGTACGTACATACCATGCCGTGTGTGGCGAGCAATAAGAGGAGAGAGGCAACAACTACACCCAAGAACTGGGCGAGCCAGTAGTACAAGGCACGGATGAGGGAAACTCTCCCTCTCACCAGAGCTCCAAAGGTTACCGTAGGGTTCACGTGTCCTCTCGACACGTTCATGCCGGCAGCCACTGCCGCAAACAAGCCTAAGGCATGTGCCAGTGCAATCATACAACCCCTGACGCTGTTACTGTTGTCTCGCTGTACATTTTATCTACAACCAAGCCAATTTCATGCCATGTATACATCAAGATTATGAAATTAGAGAGAGATGAGAGAGAGAGATATTACTAAAGGCAAGGACGGATCCTTCGCCGGCAAAGACGGATATGAAAGTAGAAAGGAACTCAAACGAGGTGGCCTGCATGGAATCTGGATGGATGGCCTCCTCAACCCTCTTGAAGGCATATCTACGTGGCTGCAACATTACTAGCTAGCTACTTACTTTTCTACTTCTTAGCAAAATCTTTTTCACTCCCTCTCAAACTGGTTGCCAAAATAGTAACTTCAATTTGCGGTATGTCTTCAACAGCTAGCTAGCTATTGCTCATTTTCTTACCTGCATGGCGTAGCGTGTTGAAAAATTACCAAAACATATACAGATCACAATTACATCCAAATATCAAGACTTGAACATGATTTTCAAATACCCATCTCAATTCAAAGAGAAAATAAAAAATACGAATAGCAGAAGCGTACCTGAATCCATTATTTTGATTGATTGAACAAGTTATGATCTTTCAAAAGATACGTAGGTCCTTACGATTTTCTCTGTTGATGGGGATGCAGAGAGATCAGAAAACCTTACGTTCTTTTGGAGACCATGACCTATATATATATAACTGAAAACCCTCAGTTACCCTAATTTCAGTATTCTCAAATTTGCCCCTCATCAACTTAGAAATACCAATCTGGTCTCTACATATTAATTCCATGACAAATAAAATACCCAATAGCCCCAATATTAAACTTTATAGATCACAATTAATTGGCTAAACTTTAAGATAGCATTACACATTTAAAATTATATTTGTGGCCCCCACATGTTAAATCATTAATTTTCCAACGATCTCCCACTGGGCTGCATATGTAATCTTATAAATGTGCACAATCTTAGAAGCTCCAAAATTTTGCTATCATTAAGGGCATTTTCAAACAATCTCGTCCATTAATCATACTGATATAGGATCAAAGCGATCTTCGTCATATTTAGCGTGACTAAATCTATCAATGGTCACATATACCAATACAACTAAACGAAATAGATCAATCATGGATGCGTAGCATGGAAATTACTTGTAATGTGATCCAAACATGCTTATTTCCAACTGATCCTATCTGAATCCTTAGTGAGATCAATATTAAGCATAAGTACAACAGAGTAAAATAAACTGAATACTGTATTTATGTACAGAAAATATCCAAAAACATTAATGTTTCCAAAACCAAACATATGCAAACTCCCACTAAATCATAATATCCTCAGACAATACAATACCCATATGAGCAGTATGCTCATAAAAGACCTTGGGTGGTAATCCATTAGTAAGTAGATCCGCAATCATGGAGTTTGTCCCAATGTGTTATATGAAAATTTGCCCACTCGGTACTCTTTCTTTCATAACCAAGAACTTTATGTCAATATTCTTTGACTTAGATGAGCTCCTGTTATTATTGGAATATAGAGCTACCGACTTATTGTCACAATATATCTTAATTGGTCTTTCTATGTCCTTCACAATACGCAGCCCAATGACAAAATTTTGCAGCCATATTCCATGGTTGGATGCTTCGTAACATGCCACAAATTCTGCTTCCACAGTAAAGGATGCTATAAGTGTCTGCTTTGTACTCTTCTAAGAAATAGCTCTTCCAGCCAACAGATAAATGTAGCCTGAAGTGGACCTCCTACTGTCTTGGCATCCAGCATAATCAGAGTCGGAATACCCTATGATCTCCAACTGATCCGATCTCCTATACGTGAGCATGTAATCTGTTGTTCTCTGTAAGTACCTCATAACCCGTTTAGCTGTTTTCCAATGGTCCATACCAGGGTTGCTTAAATATCTACCTAGCATTCCAACAATAAATGCTATGTCTGGACGTGTACAAACTTGAGCATACATTAGACTCCCAACAGCTGACGCATAGGGAATCTTCTGCATCTCCTTAACTTCAAGATTATTCTTAGGGCACTGATTGAGACTAAATTTGTTTCCTTTAGCGACAGGGGTGTCACCTGGTTTACAATTTTGCATGCTAAATCTTTTAAGTACCTTATTGATATTGGTCTTTTATGATAATCCAAGAGTACCTCGAGAACGATCTCGATGTATCTGAATTTCTAATACAAAAGAGGCGTCACCAAGATCTTTCATTTCAAAATTCTTTGATAGAAATTTATTGGTTTCGTGCAACATGCCTATATCGTTTGTGGCAAGTAACATGTCATCAACATATAAAACCAGGAAAATAAACTTACTCCCACTGAACTTGTGATACACACAATCATCCATGGCATTTACCTCAAAACCAAACGAGATAATTACTTGATGAAATTTGTGGTACCACTGATGGAAAGCTTGTTTGAGCCCATAGATGAATTTCTTTAATTTGCAAACCATATTCTTTGGGTCTCTAGACACAAAATTTTTTGGTTGTACCATATAAATCGTTTCATCAATGTCGCCATTGAAAAATGCCGTCTTAACATCCATCTGGTGTTACTCAAGATCAAAGTGTGCAACAAGCACCATAATAATCCTTAGAGATAGAAACCGAAGAGAAAGTGTCTTTGAATCAATGTTGTCAAGATGTTGTTGGTGACTGGTGTTATGATTTTGGTGGCTAGACCACTTGGAATCAATGTTGTCAACCTTTCATTGAACATTTCCTACCTATTCATCAAACCTTTACCCATATATTTTAAATAAACAATTTTTTCCAAAAGAAAAGTGAAGTATTTTATAAATGCTGGGAGAAATTTAACATACTTTTGGACACTTTCCCAAGTCGCAGATTAGAATTAGGGGACATCATCGTCATATTATACAATGCTCTATTTCGTGCATTGCACCAGGCATTTGATAAAGTCTTGGGTAGGGAATTTCTTGACCTTACGCCCGGTGAGACATGGTTATTCATTGAATTTTTCTATGAACATACCAGCCCACGGGAAAGACTTGAAACTCGATTTGATCGATAAGCATTTGAAAGCCACATTAACCCATTCCCATATGCTCCTACTTCACTTAATCTTTATGATCCATCCTTTGGACGTAGCGTTTGTGTGGAGCCTGATTACTCAAATTTTGTATGTCCTAACCTTGTTCCATTCACCGAGGACCAGTCTGAGGAAGCCCAAGATTACTAGCCTAGTGACCCATATGATGCACAATGTGATACCCTAGGCACTAAGTGGAACAATTGCCCTAACTACACTGGATTCTCCCATTCAGGAGATTTTTTTACCACTTAGTGAGAGTTTGGAAGACATATAGTCCTCTCCTACTGCTGAGTTTGATGCTCAGCCCACCCTGACCGTTCTGAGCCCTATTGAGAGTCTTTTAACTCCCGTTGAGTAGTTGCAAGTTACAATGCCCAAAGAGCATATCATTGAGTCCATTAATCCTTGTTCATTCACTTATTCACCTGAGATTGAGAGTAGTGCACATATCTCACCTCTTGAGTTAGCCCTATCTGAAAGTCTTACTTTGGGGACTATAAGTGATTACATTGTGATTGATCCTCACTGGGGACGGTACTAGACATTGGGGGTGAGTACGTTGATTTTCTGGATATTAAGAGACTGATAGAACCCACCATGTCCATGTCTTTGCATGCATTACGACCACATCTACGGTTTCTTGAACCTCACTTGGCCTTTTATCCCTCGACGTGTCTCACACCCGAGGAGCATCCATTATCGATGTTTCTTGAGCCTGAAGAAAATATTTTATTTTTTAAACCCTTCCTGGATGTATGTAATAAAGATGGTGTTGGATAGCCCCTCTTGTTTATTTTCTTTGTACATAATAGATTAGAATTTTCTACTAATCATTGTACATGTTTTCTTGTTAACATGTTTTTCTTTACATCCACACCTGCAATAAAATTTGTAAGGATGTGAGCACAGGTCCACTTGTACCCACGTAACTTCATAATAACATATAGATGTGCAAAACAATGATAATTCATATTCTATTAAATCCATAATCATATTCCTTGTAAGCTTTATAACCAAATATCCTAAATTATTATAAATGTTAATAACCAGTCTCTAGATCATATTCAGAACGTATTATACCTCCAATGTTACTATCATTAAGCTCACACATATCCTTACCAGCATATACAATTTGGGTCCCAATACCATTCATAGACAACCTTCAATTCATTAACACCACGTCATTATATTATTATCCATACACTTTACTAGCATCATTTGTACCTACATATTTCAATAATTTATACGAATCATGATAATTCATTTATATCAATAAATAATCAAATCAAGTATAAGTATATCATCATACTACATATCCTCGAAATAACATAAATTTTAATTTATCTTTCATTATTAGATTATCAATGTTTAATTCAAAGGCATCTCATATTCACATCATTATTTATTTAATAAATCACACATCTATTTCTAAATCATTCAACCACAATTCCATTTCCAAACCATTCAATCACATATCCATTTCCAAACAAGTCATCACATATCCATTTCCAACAAGTCATCACATATCCATTTCCAAACCATTCATCAGGAATTGGGTACATAACATGTCATTGTTTAGGACTATTGTCCTGAACCACGACTAGCCAAGACACATACCGTTTTTTATGGGTCCAGACCCAACGGAAATGATAAACTGTTATGTTATATTATGGGCTACTAACCCATTGGCATGAATAACAAACCCTGCGCATGTTCTGTGACTTTCAACCCGAGTGTAATCTCATGACCCTTCCTATTTTCTGTACCCCACCACATTCCTTGGCACATCACGTATTATCTCAAACGGTCAACTACACATGGCCATATCTCAATGCCATAAACTCATCAACATCATCATTTCACTAACATCATTATCTCATACAGTCATAAAACAATTCATATCATCATTTCATTAACATCATTATGAAAATTATCCAACATAACCATTTGTGCATCATATGCTTTCTAGTTAAAACAAGTTACATTCCCATTTTTTAGAAGGCTTAACAGATTCTCATCTTTACATTTCACTTTTCAAGATTTCATTCTTTAATCATCACTTATCATCTTATGTTGTTCATCAATACATAGTCACATTTCAAGTTTCAAATAAACTCATCCCATCTCAATCCCTTCATTTGGTAATACAAGTCTCGTATATTTGTCACATTCATTTCTAACTCAACATCACATTTCAAGCATATTTATTTCCATTTTAAGGGTATTTAACATCCTCTTAAGTTCATTAGACCATAATTAATCATTAATCTAATCATTAAGTAATAAAATAGAACAAACCTCTATGTGTTCTGCATGAAAACTAGCTAAAATAAACTAAGTCAGGAACTTGGACCATGCTCGGTGGGCGCCCAATAAGAAGTCAGGTGTGCGCCCAAGATCTTGGGCACCTATGAGGGACTCCCTCATGCACCCAAGATGGTGGAAGCCCAACTACTTCATAGCTCGTGCGCCCTCAAATTTGACCAAGTTCAAATTTCATACTCTATTTTCGTACTTCATGATTTTCACCACTTCCAACATCAAATTTGTTTAATTTAAGACCAATTTCAAGATGTATCTTCATTCACTTACTATGGATATATTTCCAACATCACACACTCTAGATACATATACTCACATTCTCATCCTCAAGGGACTCATTACATTTGCATTCTTTTTATTTTACATATCTGAGATCCCTTAATCATCAATCATCATTTATCATCAAATGTCATTCATCAACACATAATCATATTTCAATTTCAAATAAACTTATAACATTTTAGCCCTTTCACCTTATAAAATTCAAGCCATATTTATTCGTCCTTACTTATCAATGAAACCCTACTTCACAATCGTGCTTTCCATGATTACCATATAAACAGACTAATCAATATTTTAGAACACTAGCCACTTTCTTAAATTCATTAAATCATGCATAATAATCAATTTGAACATCATACAATAATTTAGTATCGATCCGTAGATATACTTATTAAAGATTGTCTAAAATACACAAGTCAGGAACTTAAATCGGGCACAGTGGGCGCCCAACAGGGCACTCAGCTGTGCACCTATGAAGGCAAGCGCCCAAGGAAGACTTCTTTGTGCGCCCAAGAAGGTGGGCACCTGACTGATTTACAACTCATGCACCCACATCTTAAACCCATGTTCAATTTCCATGCTCTATTTTCTGATTTCACGGTCTTCTTCACTTTCAACCTCAAATTTGTTTAGTTTAGGTCCAAATTCATGGTGTTTCATTATCTTAATATCCCCATAAGACTTATGTGTCTCTAATGAATCAAGCGATTGTAAATTTCATCAACTATTAATCCTCTTATGGATCAAATTTCATTTTCTTCATTGAAACCTATACATGTATATATACAGGTATATAACTTCAGATTTCTTCTACAATTCTCTTCTAGTTCTTGCCTTGGTTATATTAAAATGATCCTAGACCTAGTTACACATCATACATACAAAATAAAGTCAAGAATCCCTACTTCTAGTTGAATAAAAGATAAAACAAGAAGGTGGTTCTCCTCCGATTTCTAGCTTTTTCCAGCCTCTAACTTTGATAACCCCAAATCTTCCAACTCTTTAACCTAAATATCAAACAATTCACATATATTGGTTTCTTAGACATCCAATTGTAACCTCATAAGTTTAATTTGAATTTACTCAAGCTTAAAACCACTTACCAAGCTCCATTCCCTTCTAGTTCTTCCTGGTTTCTTCTTCTTTTTCTTCTTCCTTTCTTTCCCGTTTTCTTTTCTTTCAATATCAAAACTCTTTCTCTCTCTCTTATTATAATACAAATATATATTTTTTAGGCTCCTCTACAGTTCTTCTAGCCTACCCCATCACCCTAAGATTATCTAGGAACCGTAGGTAATGGTCTCAGCTATCCAAGCCAGAACAGACCATACCCATGACATCAGTTACTAGGTCAGGCGCCCAAGGGGTTCCCTTGCGTGTGCCCAACAGTTTGGGAGCCCACCTGAGAAGGTGGTCGGGTGGCCACATATCGTACACTTATGCTAAAAGACCAACTTCTTTTCCTTTTTGCTCATTATCTCAAAATTTCTCAACTTAAGATACCACCAACCATCAATACTACTTTATTAACATATTATCACTTCCGAAACACATTGAAAAACCATCTATTTTTCTATTATCTCCAAAACCTAGGATATTACATTCTCCCATCTTTATAAAAATTTCATCCTTGAAATTTAGCCCTCAATATTACATTCTCTGCATCTTAAACTCACAATATTAAATAAACTCCTTGATATCATGAAATTTCATACACAATTAAGGGTTGAAATTTTATTCACTAAATTATGCTCAAGTCATTCCATCAATTATTACGTTATAACAACTCAAAAACATAGGGAACCATTTTTCTACAACACATTTGTAAGCTTCAACAACTAACCCATGGTCCTTCAATTAATAAGAACTCAATTTGTAAACCTCCATCCCAACAACGTACAACTCTGATCTTTCATCCCATTTTATTCTGTCATTATATATTATCTTGGTTTCCACAATACTCTACCCGATCATATCATATGTCAAACTCTTTTCTTTATAAGACCACACTTATCATTTCTCATACATTACAATGTCAATATTCCCTTATCTACTTTCCCATAACATTTCTCATTTAAATACTTTAGGATTTCTTTCCATCAATTTCATCATCTGCCTTTCTCAACCATTCAATCATTATCTCTGAAGTTACTACTGATAATAACTTTAATGTACTTCATTTACCAATTTCTCCTACTATAATTTATCTCATACAAGGTTTCTTATTAACTCAAATAAGCTATATTTCCATCTCGTTTGTTTCTTCATATGTGTTTAAACCTAAAGCACATGGCCTTAAAATTTATTCCCCTTCAACCAGTACCACAATTCTATCCAACCACAACCATACTATAAACCAAATAAGTTACATCATAACTATGCCACAATATTGAGATTAACCCTTCTTAATCAAACCTAACCATCATATAATTTCAATTAATCTACATCTCGACTCATATAATGTCCTTATTGTCATTATCCTACAAATTTATACTTTTTCCCAAATTACTCCAATCAATAAGTCCTTAAGCCACGAGGTACCCTAAGTACATTTATGCACTTAAATAATACACTTAAATATCAATTCACAATCTTATAAGGACTCAAATAATACATTAAACCCTTTTGGAGGATTCCCATCATTATCTACCCACATATTGTCTTTCTCTACACTTCATTTTTAACAAACTGAAACCATACTACTATTCTTAATACACAATAATTCAGTCCTGTTATAAAATTTTCAATAAGTAATATACTTTCTCATTATTACTTAACCCGATAACTTTAGCTTCATTTACAACCTCAAATCTTTTGACCATTCATCTTATCATAATTTTTACATAACCATAAACTCCTAATCAATTAAACAATTCTTGAACTTCCAAGATTTAATCGGTGTCATAAGATATGGCTTCACAACTATACAAAAGAACTATCTAACATAAATTCTAAGAAAGTTTGTCCATCTTGAGTTTAATCCCCTCCTTATCCTTAAAATTCACTTCCAAAGTTCACACATCACCCACAAATACACAAATTAAAACTCCTTCTCATTCGGCCTCTAATTTATCACCTGAACACAAAGTTCCTTCAAAACACTTAACATCATCATCAAAGAAAATCAACTCATGACAAACTTAAGCTATAATATCATCAAATAATCAATCACCTTTATTCCATTATAATAATCAATCACTACTGGTCAAAATTTAATCTTCCACCATCACCATTTCTACTTCCAAAATCATTCCATAATCATGCATCTCTCAAGCATTAAAATATCGTCTTAGTAATTCCCCGAGTCCCCACCTCAGACTCTCGAAGTCTCTTTATCTTTAATCTTATAGGTTTTATATTATATCCACAATCACTTTTAATCATCTTTCTTAATACCAAAACTACTTATAAAACATCTCTCAAACTTCATACTTGCTCTTGAAATACCACTAATGGTTACACCATTTACTCCCACATCGATTTTACTTACCATCAGCTAAGGATATTTTCTAATCTTTCATATCTCTAAACAACAAGGTTAATATTCCAAATTTTTGACCAGTTTCACCATAAACTACACCACAAAATACCAATAAGTCCATCTTCTAAAAAATTAAATGTCAACTATATTATAAAACTATGCAATATGCAAAACTAAACCCCCACTGTCCTCTAGGTATTCTAATATTGGCTCTGATACCATCATGTCACACCCCGGATCTCGTGACCCGATGCGTCACGCCCCAAGCCCGGGGACTCGGGGAGTGAGTGAAAAGTATACATAACATGATTCTAAGGTCACCGTATCAGAGTAAACACAACGGTCACGAAATGGACCTACAAAAACTCCCCCTATTATAAGTGGTTTTAAGGGTATATAACCTGAACCTATAATAATTTATATATGTGCTGCCAAACACTAACGCAGCAAAAATCATAAATTTATAAGCCAACTAAGCTAAGGGCTATATAGCCGGACCTCTTAACATCCATTCAATTCCATTGGAAGCATAGTAAAGTAAATAACTGCAAACTTTAGCTTTATATTACATTGCCAAAATTATACTACCAAAATAGGCCTTATGGCCATTACAAACCAAAATGTAAAATAAACTTATAACTTTACAATATTTGCCCAAAAATTATACTACGTGAGTACAATGTAACTGAAAATCCATAAAAGCTCCCAATGACATAAGTAAGACTCAAAATAGTTAGGTGGCACCTCGGTCCTCCTGTATGGGTCCTGCAGGATCAACTGTAGGGGCGTGAGCACTAATCACGTGTGCTCACGATGCAATATAATGGCATATAGATAATGCAAGGCAATAATACATCACATAAAAGTAAGCACTAAAACATTCAGGTTATAATGAAATGTAACTGGCAAATTAGCTAAATAACATCAACCATTTCAAGATAAGCAAATTTTTATGCTTTTAATCCCTTTATTATCTTTATTGTCTCAATCACAATCCACATAATCATCGGGGAGTGGTACCAAAACCAAAACTAAGTGTGCTTTAGGGTATATCCCAAGGCGATGCACCGCCCAATCAAATATACACTAATCAAGTTCGTAGGTTACTAACCTACTGGCCTGGATCACCAACCCTGCGCAGGTTCCGAGGCTTTCGACCCGAGGGTATTCTCAAGACCCTGTCTTATTTTCCATACCACATTACCCCGGCACAACAAATTATTCATTCATTTCTTTTCATTATTTCCTTTCTCATATCAATGTCGGTAACACGACAACGAGTTTCAAACTCTCAATTTAGCACCCTAAACAACTCGGAATGCCACCAAACTTTACCACAACATTTTTCAACATCTTAACATCAATTTCAAATGGAAAAACAGCACTTTAAACACACACACACATCGCAGAAATTCCAGCAACTCAGTCCGATTTCCAGCACTGTTTTTCACCAATTCAAGCAACAATTCATCAAGCAAACTTTAGGCAATTCACATGCAACTTAAATGAAAGTTTCTAGGATAATTTTAGAGCTTAAATAGGTCTTAAAACTGCAGAAAAACTGCCAAGATTCCAGCTCAATCCTAGGTTACCAATTCATGGAAAAATCACACTTTCAAGGTTCCAATCTTCACCAAACTTTCAAGTTTTGTAGGTTATCATTCTAACATCACTTTTAGCTCAAATTTAAGTAAAATTTCCAGAAATTCCAGCACACATATAAGGAAGATATCCATCACTAAATTAGGTCACAAATCCCTAAATTGCTAGTTTTTCCTTTCTACCATGAAACAACATCAAAATTGCATCAAGATCATGGAGTTTTTCAAGTGTTCTACCATGGATTCAAGGTGATCAAAGATGGTTTCCCCTACCTCAAAATTCTCTTCTCTTCTTCCTTCTTCCTTTCTTTCCTTTCCCCTTCCTTTCTTCCTCCTCCTCTTGGCCAATTTGTGGTGTTTTTCCCCCTCCAATTCCTCCTCCTTGCCTTGGCCAAATAGGTGAGATTTCTTCCCTCAAATGTTGCTCCTCATGGCTGGATATTTGTTGTTCAAACAGCTTGGCCGAATGGCCTAAAATAGCCCCACGGTTTGGCCTTTAATGTGGCATTTCAAGTGGTCTAAATGACAAGTCTCTCCTTCTAACTAATTCCTCTAAGTTTCATTTCATTGTAAGGTCATTCCCTAACTAACTAGTTGCAATTTAACTTCAATCCTTCCATGAACCAATCATATTTCTCCATTTCTAACTTAACTAACTAGCTAGTTTCATATATATATATATATTACAAACACTTGGCCGGCCATGGTGCCAATTGGCACAAGAAATTGATATTTATATATATATTCACATGGTAAAATACAAGTTTGTCTTCCATTGTTTAATGCTTGGGACCCACCACAATTGACCAACTTAATAAAGCCAAAAATTGAACTTAAACATTGCCTTGGTCTTCCCAATCAAGCTTGGCCGAACCATCCTTGCTAGCTTGGCCGGTTCACAAATGATTACTCTAGGTATGGTTATAGTTATTTATTGCACCATAAGTTTGAAACTTTTGAAAAGTTCAAAGAGTTTTAGGCTGAGGTAGAAAAGCAATTAGATAAGAGCATAAGTCACTTAGATCTAATCAAGACGGCGAATACCTTTCCAGTGACTTAAATAAATATTCCTGGATAATGGAATTATATCTCAGTTGTCTGCATCAAGCATGCCTCAACAGAATGGTGTGGCTAAGAGAAGAAACAGGACTCTTTTAGATATGGTAAAATCAATGATAAGTTATTTTGATTTGTCTATATTCCTTTAGAGGTATGCTTTAGAAACAACTATGTATATTCTAAACTCTCTACTAACTAGGTTTAACCCTAAGACTCCCATTAAGTTATGAACTAGACGACGTCGCAATCTATAGCACTATAAGATATGGGGTTGCCCTGTATATGTGATGAAGGAATCGAGATCAGAATTGAGATCAGAATAGAGTTATTTCATAGGGTATCCAAAAGGAACGAAAGATTGGCTATTTTATAATTCTAAAGAGCAGAAAGTGTTCGTCAGCACGAATTTTGTCTTCCTAGAAGATGATTATATTATGGACTAGAAACCTAAGAGCAGAATTAAGCTAGATAAGATAGATAGTTTTCACCCATAGGTCATTGACAAGGTCATTTTTCAGAATGCTCTACACACCATATCACTCACGTTTTTTAATACATCAAAATCTTGTCATAGTGAGAGGATTGTTAGGGCACCTGACAAGTATATGTTCTTTGAAGAGAATCTTCAGGGAGAACAATAACTTGATCCTTCCAGCTATAATGAGGATATTTCTAACACAGATGCAGGTTATTGGTGAAAGGCTACAAAAGTTGAAAAGGAGTTTATGTACTCTAATCAAGTTTGAGAACTTGTAGAACCACCTGCCAATATTAAACCTATTGGCTAAAAGTGTGTTTACAAAAGAAAGACCAGATTAGATAGCGGATTAGATAGGTCTGTTGAGACCTATAAGGCTAGGCTAGTTGCTAAAAGGTTTACTCAGAAAAAACATATCAACTATGAGGAAACTTTTTTGCCAGTTGCTAAGCTTAGGTTTATTCGTATCCTCTTATCCATTGTGGCCTATCTTGATTATGAGATTTGGCAAATGGATGTCAAGATGGCATTTTTGAATGGTCATCTTGATAAAGACATCTATATGATGCAACCAGAAGGGTTCATAACTAAGGGCTAAGATCATATGGTATACAAATTGCATAAGTCTATTTATGGACTTAAGCAAGTATCTCATAGTTTGAATATCTATTTTGATCACACAATCAAATCATTTGATTTTGATTAAAATCCAAATGAACCTTGCGTGTATGAGAAGTACAGTGGGAGCATGATGGTTTCTTTAGTCCTATATGTGGATGACATTTTACTCATTGGGAATAATAATGGTATGTTATCCACAGTTAACATTTGGTTAGTAAAATAGTTTGATATAGAGGACTTGGGAGAGGCTAGCTATATCCTTGGGATTTAGCTTTTGTGAGATCGTAAGAAAAAGATGTTAGGCCTATCTCAGATTGCATATATTGGTAAGATACTAGTCAAATATGCTATGCATAACTCCAAGAAGGGTATGGTACCTTTCAAGCATGCGGTGCTTTTGTCTAAGAGTTAGTGTCCGAAGACACCTTTAGAAAAGGAGTATACGAAGAAAGTCCCCTATGCTTTGATAGTGGGGAGTCTCATGTATACTATGTTATGTACTAGACCAGATATTTATTTTGCAGTGAACATGGTCAGCCAGTATCAATCTAATCCTGGACTAGAACATTGAATTGCTGTAAAGTATATTCTTAAGTACTTAAGAAGGACTAAAGATTATATGCTTGTTTACGGGGGCGGAGACCTAGTTTTTTCTTGGTAAGCAAGTATAATTTAGATTATAAGAGATACCCCTGTATATAATTACTTACTAAATAGGATTCCCCAAAGCTCACAAATTCTACCATCTTTCACTAAGTGTTTTGTGACACAAACTTGAAGAGTTTTTACTCTTATCTCATGCTGAATATCATTGATAATGCTTATAATAGTATAGGAGATTCCTTTAAAACTTATTTCAATGCGCTCCTTCCGGATATGATACACTAGTGCTACCCAAGCAAGCTTGTAGAAGATTCTATCAAAGTTCTTCTTCCTGAGTTTGCCAATTACCCAAGTTACTTCATCTTGCCATAATTGGTTTGATTTTACTATTTAGTATTTTTGAAAAACTTGTCTTCAAAGCTCTATAGAGAAGGTGCATCTGAAGAATAAGTGCTCCATATTTTCTGAGTAAAAACAACATAAAGCACAAATAGGATCCACATTCATGCCCCATGAGAGAAGCTTATCTTTAGTTGCAAGTCGTTCCTTAATAGCAAGCCAGAGTATGAAACTATGCCATGGTATGTGGTAAGAAAACCAAATAAGATTATGCCATGCTACCTTATGGTCATGCTTCCTTATAGCATTCCATGTGGCAGCTATATTATAAGCTTCATTTATTGATGCAAGCCAAATAAACTGATCCTTTCTGAGAGGTTGAGGCAAATAGTTTGGAGAAGAGTCAGGAATTAACTCTTTAAGCTCCCAAGTTGCATGGAACGGCTATCTCCATTGCTTATTATCAATCACACTGAACACTTTTGTATCTCTAGGTAACCCAGCATCAAAAGCAATTCTTGCAGTATACTTAGGGATTAATGGGCCTTTAGGATGCCCGTTAAAAAACCAAAGGGATATAGATTCACCATTACCAACCTTGTACTTGGAAATCCGAATAGCCTCCTCCCTGAGCTTATGTAACTTATGCCAAGTCCAGGAGTAATCTAAAAGAATCTTAATCTCTTATAAGCATTTCCTCTTAAGAAGGTTGGAGTAGCACCAATTCACCCATAAAGATGGGTTTTTGGAACATAAAGCGCATAAGTGTCTCACCATGGTAGCCTTATTCTACTCATGAAGCTTACGGATACCAAGCCCTTCTTCCTGCTTTGGTAGGCACACTTCATCCCAACCTACCTTGTAGCCCCCTTTCTTGATTTCAGAGCCAGACCATAAAAATCTTCCTAGAATTTTGTAACACCAAACTTTTGAGTGAATATAAGTTATGACTTTTGAAATACCTCAGAAACGACTATGTGTTTTAGATTATGGAATAAGAATTAGAATTATGTTTCGTTTAAAGAAAAAGAAAGAAAGAGCATTTTTGGTGTTCAAAGTCAATTAAGTCAACAATGGTTCAAGGCTAGTTGTAATATCCCGGAAATTTGAGATGAATGTAAGCTATGATTTGAATCTATCTTAGAGATGATTATGTGGCAAAGAAGTGATCTAAATCCTTAGGTAATGTCCTAAACTTAAATTTTGTTTAGAGAAGAAATGTAATACCCTAAACTTTTGAATGAATGTGTATGAGGAATGTTACATATTTTGGTGAAGATTTGTATTCTAAGTTAGGGGATAATTCTAGAACTCAATTTTGATTAAATAAAATGGAAATTAGAACATGTTTAAAGTCTTAAATAAATTTAGTTAACATTGGTTTAAGATTTAGTAATTTGAAACCCTTAACTGTCTAAATTGGTTAAGTGATTGGAAGATTGGTTCTAAGTGTTAAAAGAAGTTTACTTTGCTTCAAAGTATTATAAATTTAGCTTAAGTGGTTGGAGAATTATTTTTTTTTAAAGTGTTAAAAGGGAATTATGTTCCTTAAAGTGTTAGGAATTTATCTAAAGTGTAAATTAGGAGTGTTATGTTCTTAAGTAAAAGAGTGAAAATTTTACTCCAAGTATGACCAGTTAAACATGGTTAGTTTAAGTCCAATTTTGACCATCACGTGGATTAGTTTTTGTTTCAATTTTGACCATATGAAATAACTTAATTTTAACTATTTGGGAGTGAGTTGGCCGGCCATGTAGAGGTAAGAAAAGTCTAAATTGCCATGTAAGAATAGAAATGTGTTCAAGTGTGCTAGGTAGAAGAAATTGCCCAATTTTGACTAACCAAGCAGTTCAATTTTGACCAAACGTTTCATGTGCAAACACATGAATTAATGGTGGCTTGAAAACGGCCTTTTGACCGGCTATAGATGGAATAAACAAGGCTAAGTCGATTGGAACTCAAGGTTGGTCGAATGGAACTTTCTTGGTCATTTTCTATTTTGTTTGTTTGTGTATTAGGTGTCCAAACTCTTAAATTAAGTGGGTTCCATGTAATTAAGTAAATAAGCTTAGGTCTGAACACTATAATCAAATGGAGGACATGTGGGAGAGTTTTGATTGGTCTATGGAATTAAAGTGGTAGGGAGGAAGAAGACAAATGTGAAATTGGACTAAAAACAAAATTAGACATCAATTTTGACTAGTCGGCCGGCCACTTGATGGAGAAGAGGGCCACATGGCCTTGTTGCAATTATAATAATTATTATTATATATATAATGGAAGGGGAATAACCGGCCAAGAAGAGGAGAACCAAAGAAGATTACTTAGCTAAGGAAGCAAAGCCCATTCGGCTAAGCAAGGGGTTATTCGGCCAAAAAGAAAAGGAAAAAAGGAAGAAAGAAAGAAAAAATAAAGAAAAAGAAGAAGAAGAAGAGAAGAAGAAAATATTAGGAAGAAAAAATGGGATTATTGGTGAATTAAATGGAGGAAAAAGAAAGTTGAAGAAAAGAGTTGAATTCTTCAAGTTAGGAAGCTTAGAAGCAACCTACTTTCTCTTTAAAGTTCTTAAAGAAATTGGCCAAATTGAGGTAAGGAATTTATACTTCACTCTATATATATGTGTGTGTGTTATGTTAGTGTAGGAATTGCAAAAGGTTAGAGAGTCAGAGGAATTAGAAGTATTCTTGCAAAACTAGTGGTGGTGTGAAATAAGAAGTAGCTAGAAACATGGTTAGGCGAAGTCTTGAAATTCTAGAATTTTTTTGGTGCTTAAGACAAAGTTTTAGTGACTTAGGAACCTAAATTTTCAATCAAATTTGGTTTCTTAATATGTATTTGAACTTTGGTGTGAAAATCTAGCATTTTAGTGACCTAGAAATCAAGTTATGATAATGGTTAGTGAAAACAAAATTTTTGGCATCAAAACAGAATTTTTTGTGAAAAGGAGCCTAAGTTTAAATTAATTGAAGTTCCCCTTTTTGTGCTGGAATATTGATGTGAAAATTGATAATTTGGTGACTTAGAACTTAGAATTCAATTAAATTAGATTTCCTGGTGTGTGTTGGAATTTGGTGAGAAAACTTGGTAGTTAGTGATCTTAAAACCTAGAATTCAACCAAGTTATGTTCAATATTGGAGGGTTGGAATTTCAGGTCTTTTACTATACTTTTAGACCCCAGTTTACATTTAAAAACTTTGTTCAAAAGTGTAGGAAAGGAGCCCAATTGATGTGTGCATAATTGTTAATTCTTTACCCACTTAAAGCAGACAAAATGGGGTGTAAAAGGGGCAAAAAAATTCTGCAACTTACCCCTTTAGTAAATCTGAAATTTATCATGTTTATATTGATTTATATAAGTTAAGGATTGTATGATTTTGAGCTAGTTAAAGTGAACAAAAAGTGTAAAAGAGAAACTGAAATTTTTACATTTGATACCTTCATAAAATCTGAAATTTTTTGTTATCAAATTGATTTATTTAAGTTGGGTATTGTGTGGATGCATGAATGGAATGTCATTAGCTTGTATGGTGCATTTAAATGATACTTGTGAATTCATGTGTGAATGTGCAAGTTTGATGTAATTGAAGGAGTAAGGTGTACGTTTAATGGAAAAGTAATGAAATGGTCGATTGATTGTTTGGCCGGGGTTTGGGGTACGGAAAATACGAAAGGTCTTGAGATACCCTCGGGTTGAAAGTTTCAGAACTTGCGTAGGGTTTGGTTTTCATGCCAGTGGATTAGTAGCTCACAATATGTTTAGTATACTTATGGCACATCGTCACCCTGGGTTGCGACTCTAAAGCACGTTTAGTTGTGTACCCAAATCCCGATGATTGTGTGAGAGATTGTTGGAAAATAAAAACATCCTTAAATGGCAATATCTTCAAATTAATGAAATGTTGATAATTGTTAAATGTGAATTGTTCGATAATGTTTAGTGAAAATTGTGGCTGATGTTGATATTTTGTATATTATGAATTCCTTAATCAATTGCCATGTTATGTTTAATATGCTTTAAATGTGCATTACTACACATTTATATAAATTATGGTAGAGTAGCGTAAGCATACGCCGTCCGTGCTCACGTCCCTACAGATTGTCCATGTAGGACCTACACAGGGAGGCTAAAGGTGACCTGAGGCAAGGATAGAGAATGTGTGTGGCAACTTCAAAATGTATAAAGAGTTTTATATTTTTATAATGTACAATTATAAATTTCAAGTTGTGAAGAGATATTAGTTATTTTGATTTTTGGGAATGTAAATGCCATAAAGTCTTGCGGTGTATATTTTAGATAATGATAGTTAGTTTGTCAGTGTTACTTATATGATAGATTGTGGGTCTAACTACATAACCGTTGTGCATGCTCTGATATTGTGACCGGGTTATTCATGCAATGTATGTTTATCACTCACTTCTCGGGTTTTCGGATCCAGGGCGTGACAAATTTGCTCAATGGCATTATTAACTTTCTTTGGAAGAATAAAATACATACTCTAGTACACTTGAATACTAAAAAGTATCGATTTGAAGAGAGTAATTCTACCCACATAAGAGAGATATTTAAAAGACCAGCTCTTAACTCTCTTAAGTATCTTGTCAATAAGCACCTTACAATCCTTATATTTGAGTTTAGAGGATATGAGTGGGACTCCCAAATACTTGACTGGAAAATCACCCAAAGAAAACCCAAGTATAGAGCAAAAAAGATTTTTTTCATCCTAGCTTACCCCTGTAATGTAGGCCCTGTTTTTTTGTCTATTTGGATGGAAACCAGAATACTTATGGAATTCCAATTGAGCCTTTTGAATAACTTGAAATGTTGCTGCATTGGGAGCACACAAAATAAATAGATTATCTAAAAAGTAAATATATGTAAATAGTAAATTCTCCTTCCGCTACTAGGGTGCCAAATAGCTTTGAAAAGAACTCCATGGCCAGGAGAAAGAGGTATAGAGAAGTGGATCACCTTGTCTTAGCTCTCTTGCACCAGAAAAGTAGCCTTGTAGCCTTCTAGAGACTTATTTGATTGAGATAGAACATTAAGAAGTGGATACACAAGTTTTAAGTCATTCCCAAAATCTAGCTAGTAATTTAATGGTTTGGAAGATGTCAAATAAGAGGTCCTATGATATTGAATCAAAAGCTTTCATGATGTTTATCTTCAGTGCACACCTGGGAGATAACCTTGATCTGTGATTATTTTGAACCAATTCTTACATAAGAAGTATTTGATCAGTTATGGATCTCTCTTTAACAAAAGCTACTTGTGATGGACTTGTAATATGTGGCATTATAGTCTTTAGCCTGTTAGCTAAAATTTTAGATATGCACTTACAAATTGTGAAACAATAGGAGATGGGTCTATAATCAGTTACTAGACTTGGATTAGGCACTATTGGCATTAATGCAATTTTGGTAGAGTTTACTAACCTTGATAGCTTGTTTGATTGGAAAAAATACTTGATAGCTGCAGTAAAGTCCTCATTAATTAAGGTCCAAGAGGATTTGAAGAAATGAGCATTAAATCCATCTGGCCCAGGGGCTTTATGGCTATGTAATGAAAATTGGGTAGTCTTAATCTCTTCGTCTATGACTTCTCTATTAAGAGAGTTGTTAATCTCCTGAGGGATATTAGCTTGCATGATCTCCTTGATGATTGAAAATGCTCTATGTGGATAGCTTACAGTGGTACCAAGAAGTTTTTGATAATACTCAATGAAAGTAGCCTTAACCAACTTATAGTCTTCATGCCTTTCACCTTAAGAATCCAGATTGATAGGATCTTATTCCTACAGCAATGTGTTTTGACTTTCCTATGAAAATAAGAGGTGTTTTCATCTTTAACTCTTATAATATTATCTCTAGTTTTTCATTTTTAAAAGGTCTCCTTCGTAAGAGCTAGCTTACTGTGTGTCTCTAATGCCTTTACTTCCTTCACCATAAGCTCATGGCTTGAATTAGTTTGAGCCTTCCTTTAAAGTGCATCTAATTCTTGCCTAGTAGCTTGGACTTAGTAGAAAAATCACCATAGTATTTATGATTGAAATCTTTAAGTGCTAACCTAAGAGACTTGAGCTTAGAACAAAGCTTGCTCATCAGATTGCCCAAAAAATGTTGAGACCATACCTCATTTACCACTGTATCATACTCCTTGTGTTGAGTCCAAAAGCTAAAGAATTTGAATAGCTGCCTTTATGTTTTTATTATAGGTCGAATACTTGAGATAACTAAACTATGATCTGACAAACTTAGAGTAGAGAAGTAAACTTCTAAGTTAGGAAAAGATCCCAGCCACTTTCCATTCACTAGGGCTCGATCTAGCTTACTAAATATCGTGTGTCCATCCTCTTGCTTATTGCTCTATGTAAATTGGTAACCAGAATACTTTAGATCAATTGCCTCAATCGCCTTTAGGTGTCCATCCTCTTGTCAGCACTCTTGCCTCATTTCCTTTCATTTTCCTCTTTTATAACATTGAAATCTCCCATTATGATCCTTACTAGTCCCTAGCAATATGTGTAATCAAACCATAGGAGATAGAATGTCACGCCCCAGATCCATAGACCCGAGGAGTGAGTGAATAACATACAAAACCTGAATAATCTGGTTAAAGCATCAGAGCATACACAACAGTAACGTAATGGACCCATAAAATATCCACTATCACTTTATGTTTACACTACTAGGTCTCAAAACCATTACACTATTATACTCAAAAACAAAATTAACATTGCTCTTGTAATTTAAACATTATGAATATACATTAACTATAACACAAAGACTATTCTATGATTTGAGTTGTGGCATGTAATTCTTCAATCATAACCTCTTGTCTCAACAAGTCCTCCTGTGTGGGCCCTGCAATGACATCTGTAGGGACGTGAGCACGGACAACGTGTGCTCACGCTATTTCACAATAATATATATATATATATATATGAAACAAAATATGCACATATAAAATGATGAACTAGAAATTCAAACAGATATTCAAGAAGTGCACATTTCATAAATGCTATCATAATACATAATTTATTGCCAATCATCATCAATGCCAATCATCATCATCAATTCATCAGTTTATCATTTAATAACCTTTCTATTTCACAACAACTTTTGCACATCATCATCGGGGAATGGCTACATATGGGTATCTGTCTAAACATCATTTGTGAGCTACTAACTCACTGGTATGTTGCCCAACCCTACGCAGGTTCCGGGTCTTTCACCCGAGGGTATCTCAAGACCCTTCTTACTTTCCCGTACTCCAAACCCCAGAATATCATCAACCAATTATCTCATTTCCTTTTTAAATTCTCAGAGATATATATACATATCACAAAACATTCTATCATCATCAAAGCTCACAATTACCATACAATCACACCATATCAACACATATTATAATGTTATTTTAACAACACAATTTTACACTCAATTACATGAATTTAAATACAAAAATTTTAGATTTTCATATTGTTATAAAGTGCAAAACCCTTCCATACACTCATGCATTCTTTACTTACTTCACATAACTTAGAAATCGATAATTCTATATAAATCATTTGGACTTCTTTCTCACACTTTTAAATACAGTTTCTAAGTATAATTGTGGGTTTACAGATGTTATAAGTTCTCAATAATTTCAGTTTTAGATATAGAACTTAAATTAATGAAATTTTAAGTTTTCTAAATTTATTGAATCATCAACTTCTCCCATTAAAGCTTTAGTTGATCATATGATATTTAAATTTTCTCAAAATTTGGAGGATATTTGCATAGTAGTTTTAATCTTGAGAAAGAGGGTGAGAGGTAATTGTAGATGTAATAGAAACCTTGTAAGTTTGAAGAAAAAGAGACTTGAGAGTCTAAGGTTGTGACTTAGGGGTTTGTTGAGATATAGCATTTATGTTGATAGATGTGTGATTACGGAATGATTTCAAAGTAGAAATGGTAAGGGTAGAGAATTGAAATGCCAATTTGATGAGTGATGATTGATCATTACAATGGAATAAGATGATTGGTTATCTAATAATATTGTAGTTTTGATTTGTCATGAGGAGATTTTCTTTGGTAGTGATATTAAGTATTTTAAGAAAACTTTGAGTTCGAGTGGTTCGTTTGAAATTGGTTATCTAATATTATTAATTGAAACATTATATTTTTGTCTATTATAGCATTGGATGTTGAGACATGGCATTTTTGTGATTGGATTCAATTTTAGAGAATTAAGAATGAATAGTACAAATTCAGCTTGACTAACATAAAGTTTGAAGCCAGGTAATATGTGGTTTAATAATTATAGGGATCCTCTGAATGTTTGGTGTATTAGTAGGGTGTATCAAAGATTGTGCATTGATTTTTAAGCTTATGGATTCGGCGGGTTACTGACACTATCCTATTGAGGAGACCTATTGGTTAAGGGACTAGTTGACTTGAATAATTGAAAAAGGAATAGGAATTGTAGGTAATGATAGTAAGCATACTACGTGGGGGTAAGACATAGGTTGATTGAACTTTCTATGATGTTTATTGTACCTGGGAAGGATTATTCTTATTATTGTGAAGAGATATGAGGAAATTTAGATGGTGTGCTAATGCACAATGAACAGATGACAATGAAAGTTGATGTAATTAAAATCGTATATAGGGGATTTCGTTGTGTTTAACGTTGGAGTTACTAGAATGGCAGAATAGATAAGAAGGCATTAGTCTCTGTAAGGTAAAATGACTATGAAATGAGGAAGTTTGATAGAACACTGAAAAAATGTTGATTCTAAATTTCTTCATATTATTTGAGTAGGGTCAAGTAATGTTTGATACCACAAGTGAAGAGTTGAAGAATGTGTTACATTTATTGGAGTTTGTGAGGAGATGTTTCGGGAATTTGAGGTTTTAGGGATGTAAATGTTGATAATAAAGAAATAATTTTCTAAGAAGTGAACAACTCATGAGTGGTAATGGAAGGTTATATTTCATATTATCTATTTTACTTTTGACTTGCAGAATAGATTCCAGTTATTTTAAGATTAGAAAATGAACTGGTTGTAGGGTCATTTCGCTTTATCATAATTTGTGACTGATATGATTATGGTTCCTTAATTGCGGAATGTAATAGCGTGTTAAATTAGTAATTGTGAATTAATCTTTTAGATAGTTTTACCAACACTTGGATTACTTCTTGATCTTTTGAGGGTTAAGGTGTTTTACTTTATAGGTTGATGATTAGTTATTAACTTTGAAGTCAATGGAATATCAAGGGTATGCTCTGATTGATAATATGAATACAAGGTTATGGGATGTCAATAGTAGAACTAAATTCATTGGGAATGTGGTACCAAAATGTATTTACAAATAAGTAATTGGAGTTCAAGAGTAGTTAAGTATATAGTACCTAGTTGAGCCATGGGAAAAAGAAGTTTGGGGGTTACAGTCTTATGAGATTGCGGTGTATCTTGGCGGTACTGATAGAGCTAGACATTTATTGATTGAATTGGTTATACTTGATCGGCTTACCTATTCTACAGCCTAAAGGTAAAGTTTCATATGGTTAATTTCGTGAGAAGGTAAGGAACATTTGAGAAAGTTTGGAATGAAAGAACTTGATACGTATTTAAAGGTCTAACCTAAGAATTTGGAGGATGTTTAAAGGTATTAGTTATACAAGACTTATCATAATTGCTGGACTTTGAGACAATTAATTTGGATCCATATAGTTAATGGATTAGATCTTTCGATGTGATTAACTAAAGTATGATAATGCCATGAATTACCTTGAGTATTATTAGAATTAAGAATTATTAGAGTATTATACATTTGTTGGAATCTTATTCTCTGGAGAATTAATCGATAGGGTTAGAATAAAGTAGATGTGATATGTGCATATATGTGGTTGTAACTGAAAAAAGAAGGATGATATTAATGGTGGTTAAGGAGTGTTCTATGTCTGAAATGGACATACTGAAATGTATAATATTAATGATGTATATTCTGGTAAATTAAAGTATTGGTTTGTTAACTAGTTTATGACGTACTTGTGTATATATGGAAGTATCGAGCCTAGGGAAGGCGATGAGGTCTAGTAGAAAGGATTAATCGAGTGTAGTTTGGTAAAAGTGAGAAAATAGTGGGTAAGTTCAGTTACAGGTGGAGGAAAGGAAAATGACGAATATATGGAATGAAAAATGGGATGTGATATAATTTGGTCAATAGTTATACTTAGCTGATATTCATTATATTTACGTATGATATATTTAATGTTGTGTCTACATGTTGTTAGTATCGTTTGATGATGAATTGTAAAATTTAGTTTCAACTGCAAGTATGGTAGAACATTTATATCACTTATTTGATGTGTAATATAGTTTTGATTAGATAGACCCATGATCTCAGTTGAAGGAGGGTAACTATTAAGGCCAAAAGCTTCATGTTGAGACTCATGTGGAAAAATTATGTCACGCCTCGAGCCCGGGGGCCCGAGAGGTGAGTGTAAATCATTCATAACATGTAAACACGGTCCTCATATCAGAGCAAGTACATTGGTCACGCAACGGACCCACAAAACCTCATCTGCTATATAACGGCCTAAAATTTAGTCAAATAGGTACCTAATAGAATAACCTATGCAATTATATAAGCTGCCATACAATCACACAGCGGTTTTATAATTTAACCATAAAAGCTCATCCAAGACCACACATTAACCAATTTAAACGTATCCCCATTTCACTATATTGGAATCTTCATATTTTTGTACATGCCTTGGCCTTATGGCCATTACGACCCAAAAGTAAAAAATAAATTATATACATTTAACAATGTTTACTCAAAAGATGTCTACAATATACAATGCTAGCTCAATCCTTGAAAAAACATATGGATCTTCTCGATGTCCCTCCTACTCATCCTGTATGGACATCTATAGGGACGTGAGCACAGACGGCGTGTGCCTACGATGTACTCACCATAATATAAATATGATGCATATAGTAATCATGATGCAATGCACCAACAAGAATTAAACATTCATAGCATGATAGCATATGTCTCATGATTCAAAGCATAAGCAAGTTTCATAAACCAATTTGGATACCAAAGTGGTGCATTATTAATTATCAACGTTTAAACCATTATCTTGTTCATTTTGTGCATAGATCACACATTAATCTTTCACACATCATCAGGGATCAGGTACCACCCCGGCGTCCTTGTTCGGGGCGACGCCGCGGCCCCACGAGCATTCTTTAGGATGCCAACCCAGGGCGATGCTACGCCCATGTGTATACATAATACATTGTCCTCATTTTGTAGGCTGCTAACCTATTGGTATGAAACACCAAACCCTGCGCAAGTTCTGGGACTTACAAGTCGAGGGTAATCTCAGACCATTTCTATTTTGCCGTACCCCGCAACAACCTGGCACACAACTAATCATTTCATTTTCTTATCTTCCATTAGGTTTGTAATTTATGTGCAGAGTTCACATATAACACATTACATTTTGTGATTTCATATGATCAATACATCCAAGATCCTTCTCATCTTAACTCAAGTATCATTCATTTAACTATCATCAAAATACTTCAAGTAGTTTCACAAGCATCATTACCTCAAACCAAGTCCCATACATTAAATCAAGTCACATGTTACATGCTATAACCGAGAGATGGCACATATATGAAATGAAGAAAGAGAGATGCATTTATGGTGTTCAACATGGTAGGAGTGGTGTGGGGATTCATAAAATAGGTTAAAAAAATAAAGTTGGGGTGCAGCAGCTGGGTCGGTCGCCCCCGCCTAAATCAGGAGGGCGCCCCCCCAGAGGGGGATTTCTGTGAACAGTAGTTGGGCGCCCCTCCTTCCCCAGGCGGGCGCCCCACCTCGATAAACAGTGCTCGGGCACCCCAACCTCAATCAGGTGGGCATCCCCAGAAAGGAAAATTCCTGTGGGTTTTGTTCAACTTTAGGTTTTTACTTCTATACTTTACTCTTGTTCATTTTTAAGTATCAATTACCATCATACATCAATTTTTCCATCTTTCAAGCTCACTCTAACCTAGAGTTTTCAAAGTTATCTTCCCTCTCCTCCTATCACTCACTACCATGTAAAACCCACTACTTCCTCAACTCTACCCCTAACTAGGTTCCATAAGGTTGGTTTGTTCTCTACAAGGATGCATGACTTTCTTGGCTTCCTTGGCTATTTCTCAAGTTTAACAAATTCAAAGGAGAAGAAGAAAATTTCATATTTAGACTAGGAGAGTAGAAGTTTTTCCTTACCTCAACTTTAAGCTCAAACTTTTCAAGAAATTCAAGGTGTAGAAGTTTTTCCTTACCTCAACTTTAAGCTCAAACTTTTCAAGAAATTAAGGCTTTCAAGAACCTCAAGATGGAGTCTCCTTTTTCAAGCTAGCTCCAAGCTTCCAAGGCTTCAAGAATTCATTCTCCTCTCTTGAACCTCCTTCCTCTTGACTTCTTCTTCCACTTTTCTTCTTAGTTTTCTTCTTCTTTCTTCTTCTTCTTCCTTTTCTCCTTTCTTTTCTCCCAATTTTCTCTCAAACCTCTAATGGCTGGTTGGCTCTCCCTCTCTCTTTGATACTTAGACTTAAAAATTAATATCTCACCAACCAAGAAGATGACAAAGGACAGAGGGTTGAGTTGCCACGAGTAATGAATGAGTTTTTCGAAATGTTCCCAGATGACCTATCAGGGTTGCTATCTAAATGGGACGTAAAATTCTGTATTGATTTGGTCCCAGGTACGAAACCTATCTCCATCCCTCCTTACCAGTCGGTACCTACTAAACTAGAAGAATTGAGGAAGCAACTTGAAGAATTATTGGCTAAGGGGTTCATTAGGCCGAGTACCTCACCTTGGAGTGCACTGCCATTATTTACTGTAAAGAAAGATGGGACACTTCAGATGTGTATGGATTTCCGGAAGCTGAACTGGGTGACAATTAAGAATAAGTACCCGCTACAGAGGATCGATGATCTATTTGATCAGTTGAAGGTCTCCACGGTATTTTCTAAAATTGATCTTCGATCAAGTTACTGCTAGTTGAGAATCCGGGAAAAATATATCCCCAAGACGGTATTTAGGACTCGGTATGGCCATTACGAGTTTCTGGTGATGCTATTTGGGTTGACTAATGCACTAGCAGTCTTTATAGATCTAATGAACAGAGTCTTCAAGGAGTTTTTAGATAAGTTTGTGGTGGTGTTCATTGATGATGTATTAGTGTATTCACAGTCAGAAGAGAAACACGAGCAACACCTATAGTTGGTGCTTCAGCGACTGAGAGACATTAATTGTATGCCAAGTTAAGTAAATGCGACTTCTGACTAAAAGAAGTCAAATTCTTGAGGCATGTAGTATTTTAAGAAGAAGTAGCAGTAGATCCCTCCAAAATTGAAGCTATCTTAGAATGGTCTCAACCGAGGAGTGTATTTGAAATACAAAGTTTCCTCGGGTTGGCTAGGTACTACTAGAGATTTGTTTTAGATTTTTCAAGGCTAGCGGCTCCATTAACTAGATTAACAAGAAAATGGATAAAATTTGAATGGAATGAAGCTTGTGAGAGAGCATTTCAAGAAATAAATAGGAGACTAACCACTGCCCCAGTACTTATCATCCCAGAGAAGGGAGCAAGATACTCTGTGTACTGTGATGCGTCAAGGGAAGGACTGGCATGTGTCCTAATGCAGAATAGGAGAGTGGTGGCCTATGGCTCCAAGCAGTTGAAGACTTATGAGAAGAACTACCCCGTGCATGATTTGGACCTAGCAGCTGTGATCTTTGCCTTGAAGACCTGGAGACACCATCTATATGTGAAAGGTTTAAAGTCTTTTCTGATCATAAAAGTTTAAGGTATATTTTTACTTAAAAAAACTTGAACCAAGGCAGCGTAGGTAGATGGAATACATAGAAGACTATGATTTTGAATTGCACTACCATCCAGGCTGTAATACCCGGAACTTTCAAATGAATGTACAGGGAGTAATTGGTGCATCTTTAAACCTAACTCGAAATCTAAAGTAGGAAATCTCCCTAAATTTGATTCTAGCTCAAAGAAGAGGATATTTAAGTATTTTGAATCCCTAAGTTAAATTAAAATGATATTTGTTTCAAAATTAGGGGCTCGGAAACCCTAATTGGCCGAATTGAATTTAGTGGGTCGTTAAGTGAATTTTTGGAATTTTTAGTTTCTAAATGCCAGGGTCTTGGCACAAATTCGAAAGAATTAATATATTATAGAGGATTAGAATTGTAATTAGAATTTAAAGGATAAATTAGACGAGAAATGAAAGGATAGCCGGCGAAGTGGAAGGAAGTCTCAACATTTGGACTTTTAGCCCTAATTTTGACCTAGGGACATAACGGTAATTATGTAAATTGTTCAGGGGCAAAATGGTAATTTTGACATATGATGGAAAAAGTCAGAAATTTGATGGAATAAGTCAAGAATCTCATGAATCTAGCCATGTAAGAAGAAAAAGAAAGCAAGAACGTTTTAAACTCTAAGGCGAATTAAGTTACCAATGATTCGGGGTTTAGTTGCAATATTTCGGGAAATTTGAAATGAACACAAATTATGATTTTTAAATTATTTCGAAGACGATTATATGACCTAAAGATGATCTAGAGGCTTAGATACTGTCTTAAATCTACAATTTTGTTTAGGGAGGAAATTTAATCCCCTAAACTTTTGGGAGAAAAATATGTGAAGAAATTTCTATGTTTCGGGAGACAATTGGTATCCGGAATTAGGGGATACTTCAAATGCTCAATTTTAATGAAAGAAATGGAAATAAGAGCAAGTTTAGAACCTTAAATAAAGTAAACAAACATTGGTTTAAA
>JAVXUM010000036.1:22382220-22392938 GCA_035590655.1 Pouteria glomerata
TTTCTAATTCTAAGTGTACTAAAAAATAAATTTGTGGTGGTTTATGGAGTGAATTTTCTAACTAAATTTCCTACACATCAATAAATAAAGTGAACACGAAATTAAGTTTAACTATTAGGAAGTAAAAAAATAAATAAACAATTGAAGTAATTTATGAAATTCAAAAAAATGAAAATGCGACCTTGATTTGATATTCAGTTTTCAGGTAAAGGAGAATCTTGTAACTAAAACCCTTTTCTATTTTGACACAATTCAAATTTCACATTTTTCTGAAAACAATGGAAATAGGAATTGAAAGATATTACATTAAAGGTTTAAATTACCACTTACACAATTTCTGTTTCACGTTTTTCACGATGAAAGGAAACAGGAACCGAAAATATTTCGTTAAAAGTTTTAATTACCACTTATGCAACTTCGTACTCATGTCAAATGGATTACGAAGTCGGAAAAATCTTCTTTTAATAAATTCGTGGTTTTGGATTCACTTTGTTTACGTAAAAGGTTTGAAAAGTTATTTCAAAGATCCAAAATTATTTTCCAGAGATTTCAAAGAATATGGACAAAGAAATTTGTTTTCGAAAATCTTTTCATAAAACAAAATGAAATCCAAAAGAAGCTGTATATACGCTTACGTATACACTGAGAATATACCCTTAGGGTTTTAGGTTAACTAGATTTTCTTACCCTATTTTGAATCACCTAACTAAGGTGTAGGGTTTCTAGCCTAACATATTTGCATAAATCATCTTAAAGCAATAAAAAAAATAAATTAAACTACTACAAATGACGACGAAAGAAATAGTAATAAAATAGCGAAACGAAAACCCTAGGTTCTAACTATGCATACGAAAGAATATTCGAACTTGAAACGGAAACCAATTCATGCAAGAAAATAAACTTTGATTAAATTAAAGATAAAGACATACCGTACTTTGAAAACTTGAACGAAAAGCGTAAAGACAAAACGAAACACTCAAAGCTGAAATGAACTCTACGAATACACCAGAAATCTTCTAAAGCATCTTCAATGAACAAAAATAAAAAAGAAAACAAATCTAAAACCTAGAACTATGGAAAACGGCTGGAAGTAGTCTTAAAAAGTCCCCTCAAAAGACCCAAGTGTTTGGCTTTTATAGCCTTACAAAACCCTAAAGAAATAATGAAAACACGGAGCTTTTAGATATCGCACTGTCTGGATGGTAGCCTTGGGCATCCGAACTGCCGAGGGTCTCCTCTTCAATTTTGCTCAGCTTAGATGTTCTGCTGCATAGCTTTCTATTCTGAACTTCTAATGCAATTTTGACCTTGAAAATGAGGGATTCAGGTTTCAGCTAAAACAAGAAAGTTGTAACCCTTTAAGTCTTCTTTCCAACCCAAAAAGAATCGCATCAATCGGAGTTCTGAATGAAAAGTTATGTCTGAAACACTACAGGGTGTTCTGCAAAACTCTGCTGCACATTTCTTCGCCTATTTTTGAGCTTAGGACCATTTTATTCGCTACAAATCATCGTTATTTCATTCATGTTCCTACATTATAGAAAATAAATCCAATAAGTAATAAAAATAGCACAAGTAAAAGAATTTATAAGAAAAATGTGTAATTCTAAACTAAAATGTGAAGTTTGTAATTACACTTTTCAAGTGTAATCACCGAACCTCACAATTATAAATTCGAAGACTGCCTGAAAACCTTTTCATGAAGAAGGAGAAAGTTCAACAGGCTTTCTCGTGTTTAGATCGAGAATTTGGCAAGGTTAAAAAAAAAAAAGAGCTGAGGGGGGAATGCGAAGAAGAAAATGGGAGAAAAGTAGGAAAAAATATAAAAATTTTAAATGTGTAATATTAGTTAAATAAATTAAAATATATGTTAAAATAGAATCCTTTCATTAATAAATCAATTTTTAATATAATTATATTTAATTTTTCAAATCTCATTTTTTTCTCTATCATTTTTTAATACAAACCAAATGCAGAAGTAGTTTTGAATTCATTTTCTTTCCAATTTCTTTTAATAAATTCTTGATCCATAAGGGTCTTTGCAGTGAGGATTTGACGAGAGCGAAAAAAGAAAAGGGAGGGGGGAGGTGAAAAAAAGAAAAGGGAATTTTCAAATATATATCATTCTATAAATAAATTAAGAATATAATTAAATAAAAAATATTCATTAATATATTAACTTTTGAATTTCATTAATTTTAATTTTTAAATTCTATACATTTTTTATTTTATTTTTTGTCATAATACAAACAATAGAAGAGATTTGTTCTAGATAAATCACTTATCTAAATATAAGTTAAATGCTAAAAATAAATCCTGATGATATATCTCGATATTTATGAATGCTATAAACCTTAAATATTATTATGTTTTGAAAATTCTAGAAATTATCATTTTTCTAGTGATGAAAATAAAATTTAGACAAAATATTACCTTTTCAATGATTTTTTCATAATTTTTAACAAATTATTATTCTTTCATAGATACCAAAGAGTCCTCTCAACGAAAAAGAAAATAGGTATATAAATGTTACATACTTTAAGAAGAAAGAAATCACATTATCTTCAAGTTAAGAAAATATACTTTTTTAAGATTATTGCATGAAAGCGATACCTCTTTAATCCGTGGATCACAAGTAAATACCACCCACTAAAAGAATCCAAAAACCAACATCAAGCAAGTAAAGGACCCATTTTTAATATATTTATACATACACTACAAAAAAAGGTTGAGTTGCATGGCAATATTTAATTAACACCTTGTTGCTGTATTTGTCGCCTCCACTGACCATTGAAGAAGCTGACAAATCTAGTAATCAAATCAACCATTATTGTTACTCTGTGGTAAATAAAACTCTACCTTTTCAGGTGTTTATTAATTTTACCCAGATAAACTTTCATTTACAGGGGGGAAGAGAGAGAGAGAGAGAGATAGAGAGAGATGAAAAGAGCGAAGGGGATGGCTTTGTTGGTGTTGGTGGGTGTGTTTTTGGGTCTCTCAGTGTCATCATCGGCTTCTGCTAATCAGCCTGAGCAGAAGGCGTGGTGGAAATCCATGTTTTCCGGGGCAACCTCGGCGTCCGCAGTTAATCCAGTTGGTTCCTCTGTTATTTTCCCAATCTATGGCGATGTTTATCCCAAAGGGTATGTCATCTCTGTACAAATTTGTCTTTCTTTTATTTACATTCATACATACGTAGTTCAATTTCTGTGTCCTTATTAAAGATTGTTTTGTTCAATATATTTATTTATTCATTTTCTGCAGATTTTATTATGTTCAACTCAATATAGGTCAGCCTCCAAAGCCATACTTTCTTGATCCTGACACTGGCAGTGACCTCACATGGCTTCAGTGCGACGCCCCTTGTGTTCGTTGCACTAAGGTAAAATCATCCTTGATATTGTTTTGCAACCTTTTTAGACTTTAGTTATGGGCCATTTGAAAGTCTAATTTTTAGTAATTTTTGTCATTTTTTTTTAATCAAAAGCTGATAAATTTATGCTAAAAATTAGTAAATTTATGCTGAAAGTTGATAGATTTATGATGAAAATTTTGTTGCTAAACGAAAAGGTGGGTGCCCTCTTTTCCATTCTCATTCTTTGCATTATAAATCCATTAACTGCAAGCTCAAGACTGCTTTCATACCAGACTTGATCAGGTGATGCTATCAAATCTGAATTGCTGCACAATCGCAAATTTCAATTTCATTTTCTTCAAAGTTATTTGTTTGATTTTGTCTTATCCTGATCATTTTCCATTATATTTGAGGAAAGAGAGGGAAAAAAGGGTGTATTACTTGTGCCAATAAATATATGATATGTGGAGCTAGCATTCTCGTTGCTAACCTAACGCATAATTTTTACCTTAATTGTAGGGGCCTCACCCGCTCTACCAACCCAGCCATGATCTGGTGGCTTGTAGGGACCCCCTTTGTGCCTCCTTACATTCTCCTGGCCACAGATGCGACAATCCTGAGCAATGTGATTACCAAGTCGAGTATGCAGATGGGGGTTCATCCCTTGGTGTGCTCCTAAGGGATACTTTATCCCTTAATCTAACAAATGGAATGCGTGTTAGTCCTCGCCTGGCTATTGGGTTTGTAACATTGCTTCTCTCTTTCAACTTAATTTGTTTTCAGTTGGAATATTTCGGGTTTCTGTTCTTTTTATAATTGTGACGATCCTAGCAACTAGTCTGATGGGATGAGATGAAATCTTCTTCTTCTGAACTCTATAGTAATTTATTCTAATTTGCACAAGGGAACTGATTAGCTCAATTCATTTTGAAATTAATAACTTGCACAGAGAAACCCCATGAAGTTATAAAAAAACTGAAATGATACTATGACACACACATTTAGGATTCAAGAATCTTTTAGCATAAATAAATAAAAAGTTGAACCTCTCACTTTTGCTTGTCAAGAATGTATTAGGTTGGAGTTTTCTTCGTATCCTGAAGATTAAGGTGCCATTTAATACATTTATTTGAGCCCATTTTCTATTTTCTACTTTTTGAAAATAAGAAAAACAGGTCAAAACACATTTGATCACTTATGTTTTCAAGATTTATTTTAGAAAACCGAAAATGGGTTTATTGATGAAATGTAAAAATGATAAAACATCGTTTTAAGCGTTTTTAACCCAAAACATGAAA
Organism: Pouteria glomerata; assembly: GCA_035590655.1. Classification (NCBI taxonomy): domain Eukaryota; kingdom Viridiplantae; phylum Streptophyta; class Magnoliopsida; order Ericales; family Sapotaceae; genus Pouteria; species Pouteria glomerata. The sequence goes on from JAVXUM010000036.1 coordinate 22,386,874, forward strand.
AACAGAAAATGTCGAACCAAATTTATTTTTATGTTTTACTTGTTTTGGGATTTTCAAAACATAAAACACATAAAACAAAGAATTGAAAACAAAAGTAGAAAACGAAAATTAGAAATACAAACCAAATAACAGCTAAAAGTTTAGAACCACAGGAGTAGTTAATCAAGTCATTGTAATAATCTGGTGAACTAGATCGAAGCATTTCTGCAGATAGTACCAGATTGCTGTCAAGAAATGTTTACATGTGAGTTTGATTATTTCATAGTAAGAAAACCATAAATATTTAGTTAACATAACACTGGATCATGATCATAAGAGCACCTGATCAAGAGTTGGAGGAAAATCGGTGCTTAAGATTTCAATTACTAGGTAGTAAGCACATGTAGGCAGCTGCTGATAATGGTTTCTTCAACTTACATTTCACACACTCGTTGGTTACAATATTCTATTCATTGATTCTTTTGCCTGCAGATGTGGATACGATCAGATCCCAGGGGCATCGAATTATCATCCCTTAGATGGAGTACTAGGCCTTGGCAGGGGAAAATCTAGCATAGTGTCTCAGCTAAATGTTCAGGGCCTGGTGCGGAATGTGGTTGGCCATTGTTTGAGTGGTCGAGGAGGAGGTTTTCTTTTTTTTGGGGATGATGTTTATGATTCTTCTCGTGTGGTTTGGACATCAATGTCTCGCGATTACTGGTAATAATCTTTTCACAATCATTATTATTGTTGTTGTTGTTGTTGTCTTCTAGCTTTTCCAAAATTGACTTTATTTCGTTCCTAAAGCAATCTCTGACCAAAATTTTGTATCAGTAGCCACTATTCACCTGGGTTTGCGGAACTCATTTTCGGTGGAAAAGCAACAGGGTATAAGAATCTCCATGTAGTTTTTGACAGTGGGAGTTCTTACACCTATCTCAGTTCTCAGGCATATCAAGCTTTCATTTCTTTCGTGAGTTCCTTCACAATAAATTAAATTCTCCAAGTTCTCAAAGTTCATTTACAGAACTACCGATTGTCCCATTAAAATCTAACATGCTGTTTAATTTATGCTTTCAGTTAAGGAAAGAACTGAAAGGAAAGCCCCTAAAGGAAGCGCTGGATGATCAAACACTCCCAGTGTGCTGGCAAGGCAGAAAACCCTTGAAAAGTATAAATGATGTTAGGAAATACTTCAAGCCAATAGCACTCAGCTTTCCAAATGGTTGGAGAGCTAAATCTCAGTTTGAAATTCCCCCTGAAGCTTATCTTATTATCTCAGTAAGTGCCCCTTCATGTATATGATTTTTATTAAGATTGTGCAAATAGAGAAACCGTTTCAATGCCTAAACACACTAACATGGTTATTGATTCAGTCCAAGGGCAATGCTTGCTTGGGAATTCTTAATGGTACTGAAGTCGGACTGGATTACAACCTTATTGGAGGTAAGAATTTTTGTATTATAAACAAATTAAAGTCTCAATATGAGAACATTTGAGTCCGGGGCCTTCTAATGCATCTTTAATAAGCTGTTGTAATTCAAGGGTTGAAGGGCACAGTTGAGAGCACCATAAAGCGGACTGTAGGCTCACTGTAACCATGATTGTCTTTTTTGACTGTTTGGACAGATATATCAATGCAAGACAAGATGGTGATCTATGACAACGAGAATGAGGTGATAGGCTGGGTCCCTGCACGTTGTGATCGACTTCCAACTTCTGATGAAACTAAAGGATTTTCTGAGTATTAGCGCCATGGGTACTCTGCTTGTTGTACCATTGCTGGGAGAGGGAGGGGTACAATTGCCCCCTTTCCTTGCTTATAATATATAATATTTCAAATACATACGACTCTCTTACTTAATTTTTATTTTTTTATTTTTTTAAGATGTCATTAATTTGTATTTTTTTATTTTTTTAAGATGTCATTAATTTGTATTTTTTTTATTTTTTTAAGATGTCAAATTAATTCATTTCCACATGATGGATTCTGTAAAGGGCGATGCCCTGCATCACAGTCAAGCTAATATGTTACGCCGGTTTAACAGCAGCATTTTATCCTCTGCTAGTACCTGTATATATTGATAATCTATAGAGTAATGCTTAAAAAAAAAATAAAAAAAAAAAATAACTCGATAATTTTGTCAGATTGATCTGGCATAATTATAAGCTTATCATTTTGAAAATATAAACCCACTAATATACATGTTGATAGAAAAAATAATCTGGACATGCAGTAATCGTCTCAAGCTTACGTGTGGACCTCAATGTTCAGTCCCAAGTACAAGATTACTTTCCTATAATCATACACATCATAGAGTGAAGCATTAATGTTCTTACTCATTTCTGACTAGAAGGTAATATTATAACCTAATTAGTTTGTTATTGTGACAATGAGTGCTACATCTCATCTACTACTCTGCAAATAATTTCATGGTGTATTAAATGCATTACAAATTGTCACCGTAATTATTAAAGAAATGGATAAGTTAGTGAGATTAATAGAATATTACAGTCAAATATGTCATGTCTCAGATTTTCATAACCCCAGTTACAAATACTAATCACATGGAATTAATAATAATTAACCACAAAATCCAATTAGAGACATACAACCATCTTGGAGCATATATTCAACATAAATAATAATAAATAACAAAATTCTCGATCTCGATAGGAAAAATAGTGCTCCATTTCAATATCAGAATAATATTCAGGCTCTATCAGCCTTTACAACCATATTGAAATAATGTCAAATACAAAAATAATACATCTACTAAAAAATATCATATCTCAAAATATCATCAAAAGCTCAACATTTGGATGCTTTACACTTACGACACAATATGTAGGATGCGAACACTAAATTCATGTGTGTTCACGATGCTCAAATAAACAAAGCAATGTCATGCTCTAGCATGACACTACTGTGTAATAAATATAAAAAATATCTGATAATAACAAGAGCATAATCATATATCAACCCCAATATCATATATAATCAACATCTTGTTATCATTTATATAATCATTATCCACTATCACATCAACACACACATATAGGGTGAATATTCTGCAAACATGTCCAATGATCATCGAGTATAGTCCAAAACCATCATCGTCTTTTATGAGACAACATCCAATGAAACCAATCAATTGAAATGTTGTCATTTATGAACCTCAGCTCAAGGGTTACAATTAACCAAGTTCATGTCGTTATTTATGGATCAACATCCAATAGTCACAATTAATTATGTTAGCATCGTTATGTAGATTAATAACCTAGTGGTACGATAACCAAACCTTTGGTAGGTTTAGGGACTCTCATCCCAATGGTAATCACATACCCTCTTATTTTTCAGTACCCTCTATTTCCAAAATCAACAAAACCAACATCACATTTCATTGTCATTTCCATTCTTATCATCATTAATACCATCATTATTCTTAGCGCAGGTGGGAGAAGTAGCTTACAGGTTAGCCTTACTAGCACAACTGTCTGGAGTCCATGAGGTGTTTCATGTTTCCATGTTGTGGAAGTATATTTCAGACCCCACTCACGTGCTAGATCGGATGGAATTTGAGGTCAACTCGGACGCCAGATACGAGGTGAAACCAGTGTAGATTCTGGATACTCGAGACCAGGTGCTATGGGGTAAGACCATTCCATTGGTTCGGGTATTGTAGAAACACCATAATGTTGAAGAGTCAACCTGGGAGCGGGAGTCCGAAATGAAAGGGAGATTCCCTCATTTGTTTTCTTGATTTTCTTTATGTATAATGTATGAAAATTTCGAGGACGAAATTTTTATAAGGAGGGAAGAATGTTATACCTTAAACTTTTCAAGTGAATGTACATAGAGTATTTGATGTGTTTTGTACCTAACTTGTAATCTAAGATAGGGAATCTTCCTAGAACTTGAAATTAACCTAAAGAAGGTGATATTAGAACGTTCTTAAACCTTAAAATTGATTAAGTTAACATTGGTTTAAGATTTAGGAAATTGGAAACCTTAATTGGCCAATCAAATATCAAGTGATTGGTTAAGCGAATTTAAATGATTTTAAGCTTCAAAATGTTAGGGTTTTGGCTCAAATTTAAGGGTATTGAAGTATTCTAGAGGCCTGGAATGGTAATTAGGATTCAAAGGATGATTAGGACGGAAAATGGTAAGGTGGCCGGCCATGTGGAAGAAATCACACAAAATGTTAACTTTTTAACCCTAATTTTGACCTAAGGACATAAATATAATTATGTAAATGCTGAGAGATAAAATGGTAATTTGGAAAGGAGGTTTGACTAGTCAAAAGAGGTAGAAGAACCCCTTTGGCCGAATGCCCTCCAAGGTGCTAGAAAGTTCTAGCTTAATCTAGTTGATTTCATTAGCTCACATGGTGATTAGGTGTTAGCTTAGGTGTTAGTTTAATTAAATTAAGTGGGTCCCATGGTTTGAATTAAGACTAGCTTAGATGTAAACTTAATAATTAATTAAGGACAAGTGAAGTCTTGTGATTGGCCAAAGGAAGTGAGTAGGATGGGGGAAGATTATAAATTAAACTAAACAACACTTAGGCAATTCTAAACACCATTCGGCCAAGCTAGCAAAGGAGAAGAAAAACTAAGAGAAAAAAAGAAAGAAAGGAAGAAAGAAAAGGAAAAGGAAGAAGAGAAAGAGAAAAAAGAGAAGAAAAAGAAGAAGAAGAAGAGGAGAAGAAGAAATTCCAGCTTAAAGAACTTGGTGAGTTCAAAGATGTCTTCCTAGACTTAGTTTAAATTAGTGTTTAAGCTTAGGTCAAATTAAACAAAGCTTTTGAAAGTAAATGGAACCCTAAATGAAATTAGGGTTTGAATGTGTTTAGGGTTATTTTGGTGGGGAAATTTCAAGGAGAAGACCATAATTTGAAAGGAGAACCTAGAAAACCCTAAAATGTTCAAGTAGAGCAAATTTCTTCCTCCTTCCATTTCCTTGAAGATTCAGCTAGCTTTCGAGGTAGGGATATCCTACTCTATATCATATATGTATATATGCATGTTCGGGATGATATGTGTGTGATTGATTCTCTAACTTATGGTTAATAAATTATGCAAAATTCTAGCTTTTTGGTACCTAAAAACCCTAAAAATACCCTAATTTCGTGAGGAATGTAAAGGCTGAAAATCTCAGGTTTTAGGGAATGGAAATCAGAGTTTGGAGGACTTAGAAACCCTAGGTTTTACTGAAATTCAGATCCCTAAGGTTTAGTTAAGTTTCTATGCAAAAACATGGCAATTTGGTAGCTTAGAAATCGAGAAATCTATTGAAATTCATAACCAGCTAAGGGGCTGTAAATTCCAGGTTTTAACAGTGTTTGGAACTTAATAATTTTGCTTAGAAACATGTATTAAAGGTGTAATAAAAATCCCTAATTGGTGTGGTTAAAATTGTCTTAGTTTTGATTATCTAAACTTGATAATTTGGCATGGAATTGAACCTAAATTTATGTTTATTTTTACTTGCTTGAAATCTGGATTTTTATGTTTATGATGTATTTGTGATGTTGAAAAGTTGATAAGTACATTGGTGGTATGTTGGCTACTTACCTAACATGTTTATGTAATGAAATTGGAAACTATGTAAGTGTTGAATGGAATTTCCTTTACTTATCTTGCATATGGACATGTTATGATCCTATGAAATGGAGACTAATTATGATTTAATGGAAAAGAAATTAAATGGTTGGTTATTTGTTTGATTGGGGTTTGGGTAAAAAAAAAAAAAAATACGAAGGGTCTTGAAAGTCCCGAAACCTGCGCAGGGATTGGTTTCTTGCCAGTGGGTTAGTAGAACATGTTAGTATACATTAGGCATATCGTCGCCTTGGACTATGATTCTAAAGCATGTTAGTTCATTATCTGTGGCGTATCGTCGCCTTGGGCACTACCCTAAAACACGTTAGTTTATATGTCCACTCCCCGATGATTGTGTGAAAGATTATTGTGAAATGGAAATGAAAGGAAATTTAATTGACGAATTATGGATGAATATTTGAAACTTTAAGGAATATGGAAATTTATGGATGAATGGTCTTAGAATATGGATATTACTT
>JAVXUM010000036.1:22393038-22422049 GCA_035590655.1 Pouteria glomerata
AAGTCCAACTTGCTAGATCACTTAGGGAAACATAGCATCAAATATACATAATATGCATAATTGATCTAGGAATATAAATTTTCTAACAATGGCCCAACATGTACTCACACTAAACACAAGCACCATATATACAAACACTTGATGTGCATACAAAGTCTAGAAAAGCATATGAACATGAAAGTTTATATGTAAATCACCCATGGAGACATTCTATCAAATATTTAGTATGCATACTATGTCCAACAAGTACTAAACATGTGTAGCATGAAAATGCAAGGTAGAAATTGCTTACAAGCCAAGGAGCGAAGGAAAATCAACCAATCAACATCTTAACATGTGAAAATTGGAATTGAATTGAAAATTATACCTCAATTGAATCAATTATAAGAAAATCTTCGAGTGCCCCAAGATCCTTTGCTTTGATCTTCTCTAAAACATGAGAAATTGAAGAAGAAAAAATAAAAATTACAAAAGAAAATTAAACCCTAGTTAAGAAATTGGAGACAAACCCCCCAATCCTCTCTATGAAGTATGTATCTCTCTAAGTCATCAAATTCCCACTGAAATGACCTCCCTCTTGCATATTTATAGTGCACATCAAAAGTACCAAATTACCCTTCCAAATCATAGCATAATTGCAAAAAATCCCAAAATTGTAGGTTGGTTCGAACAAGGATTCAAACGGATTTTTCAAACTCAGCCATTTTTTTCTTCATCTGCTCACTGTTGTTTGAACAAAGATTCTAACCAACTGTGGTTCGAACAAGATTTCCTTAGAATTTTTTTCATCTTCTTTTCTTGCACCACCTTCTGTTGTTCTAACCTAGGTTCGAACAAGACACGGTTCGAACAAAGGTTCAAACATAATTTTCAGACTTAGAAAAATTTTGCAATTTTTTATCTTCTGTACATTCTGTGGTTAAAACCAATGTTCAAACAAGCTATGGTTAGAACAAGTGTTCTAACCATTTTGCTAACTTGATCTCTTTTGGTCCAATTTATGTCATTTTCTCTCAAATATCTGCAAATCACAAATAAACCTCCATTAATGCAATTCAACTCATATTTTCATTCATTTAAAATATAATTTCACATAATAATCCTTAAGTTAAAGCTTAAGATTATACTTTTTATAGTACAATCAGACCTTTATGTCAACAGTTTAAAGTGATAAGTCCACAGTACATTAGAAAAGTTCACACTCAATTTTTAAATTTCATTCCCTATTTCAAGATTGAAAGTAAACCATTCATTATCTTCATGACTACTACCACCATCAAACTAGTTTAGAGACACATGCAAGGTCCAATCATGCTAAGTCAAGAAAGCTTTAAATTGCCCAAAATTAAATTTTTTTTCATGCGTCTAAACTTAATTCATCATGCGAACCCTACCCCCCAACTTAAAATTCACATTGTCCTCAATGTGAAAACTATGAAGCATATGTGGATCTGTAGTGTGCAATAGTGAGTATAATGAATATTATAACTATTAAGGGCATAACTAGAAGTAAAGTACAAAATAAACCAAGCATGCACTTTTTTTTAACCACTTAAGGCATTACCCAATGCACCCCCCAACTTAAAGTCTACAACACTTCCAACAATAACAATAATGTATTCATGAACTACCAATTGGAAGTGAAAAATGAAATAAAAATGGAGAAAAAAGATATTACCTCAAGAGATTCCTTATTTGAAGAAAAATGAAAGAGCTATACAAGAAAAAAAACATTAGCAATTTTTTTTTTTAAGTAAGAATTTTAACATTAAGAAATAATAAAATAAAAAAGGAAAATAAAATAAAAGAAGAATAAAAGTAAGTAGAAAAATAAAAGAAAAGAGAACAAACAAAGAAAATCTAAACTAACAAAAAATAAAAAAATAAAAAAAGAATGAAAAACTATTCTACTATTGTACAGAGAAAGTTAAGAAAAATGGTTAACCTACACCTTCTCTATCCCACGCATCCACAAATGGTTTAAGAAATAAAATATTCTTTTTAGCCACACAAAGCACCAAAGGTAGATGTACCTTAGAGGTAAAACACACTAAGGGATGAAAGCCTAAGCGAGGTTCATACAACCTCAAATGCAGCCTAAGTGTAAGTGTGCCTTTGAACATGGTAGGCTCAATTAATCTCTTGGTGACCAAGAAGGCTATGTAATTTTCTCCTTTTTCTACTACCTCACCCCAATGATGGTCAATCTCATCATAGTCACTTACAATCCCCGTAGTAAAACTCTTAAATGGTGTTATGTCAAGAAGTGAACTAATGAGATGTTCTTCATGCCCTAGAGGTACCGAGAATGAGTATGCTCCAATGTAGAGAACACTGGAGAATATGTGGCCTTGTGGGAATTCTTGAACCCTGGATACAACCCAAAATTATTTGCATATGTGAACATGGCATGTGGTTGTGTGTTTTCTAGTATTGCCTCGACACCTAAGAAGTCAATGTGAACTAGTTGCTTGGTTGTTACCACCTCCCCACATGTGTTGTCACGTTTAGTCAAAACATGTTCAGTTTTATCGGTAAGATTCTCAGCTAGGGATAGGTCAAAAGAGAAGAGTTGTGCACCACTCTCACTCTCAGGCCTATCTTTCAAACTCTCAAAAGATGAAAAAGATAAATCACACTCATCATAGTTTTTTGAGATTAAAGTACAAACCTTACTATAATTAGAATCATACTTCCACTCAAATGTAGGAGTCTCAACAAGTAGGCCATCTTGTGTTCTATCCCCAATAGTAGGAGGTATATCAGGAGTAGTCTTAGTGAGTGGTGTGATAGAACATGATGAAACTAAAGTGATTGGTTCAGTGGTGTGCTCATCTGAACCAATGGCATCAAATCCCTCAGACTAAATATTAGGATTTTCTAAAGTCACTTGAGCTGTCAGGGTAGGTTGAGCTTCAGGCTCTATCGTAGTATTGATTGACATATCCTTTGGACTCTCAATAGATGAAATCGCATGTAGGTTAGAGTCTGGTGGGATTGAGTCAAAGGACTCATCTTCTTCACTATCCCAACTATCGTCAGAACAGTCACACCACTCAAAGTTTAAGGTTTTTAGATTGAGCAGTTCTTGTGCAAGTGACAAAAAGGCTGTAGATTCAGTAATTTTTTCTTTAGTGAGTGGTTGAACAATAGGACATGTATCATGCTTAATCAATGGATCCTCTAATGTAGAGTCAGTATGTGAAGTCTCATGTGCACTAAAACCTACTTTTAAATTAATTTCTTTCCCATGTTGAATTAGCTCATAAAGTGACTCCAAAAAATTCCATGCTTCGTCTAAAGTAAAGTCAAGGAATTTACCCCCAGACAACTCCTCAAGAGTTTGGTGCATCTCCACAAATAAACCGTCGTAAAAATTTTTAAAGGTGCATCATAACTCAAGACTACAATTTAGGTAAGAGTTTAATATATTTTTATACCTCTCCCAACACTGGTAGATTTCTTCACCATAATTTTAGGAAAAATTTTTAATTTGAAATTGTATGGTGAAGTTTTGAAAATTAAGGAGAAACATTTCAACAAAATTATTACGTAACTCTTCCCAAATATTAACGGAACAAGTAATGACACAACACTAATTATCGACCACTTCGCATATTGATAAAAAAAAAAAAAAAATTATATCTAAAAATGTCATCTAAGTACCCATTTGTGTAATAGCAACAAACTGACTCAAATTGTTCTAAATGAAATCTACGATCCTTATGTTCAAGTCCATAAAATTTAGGAAGCATAGAAAAAATTTCTAAGCAAAAGTCAATTCCATAAATGCTACCTAAATAATCAACAAGTGGGTGGATCCCAAATGGTGAACTAGAATTTTGAGAAATATTATCCATGTTCATAATTTTTTTTTAATTTTTAATTTATTTATTTTTTTATGTTGAACCTAAAATAACTTAAAAACTAAGATTGGCTCTCCGGCAACGGCATCAAAAACTTGACCGCTACTTAAATGTCCGTCTAAACTTAACCCTCAAATGCAAGGGTGTGCAGTGTAGTTTTACCTAGTAAGTCTAGGATCGTATCCACATGTAGCCTAAGATTTCAGTTTTTAAGTTATTCAAGGTTGTTTTAATCCTAAGTGTGCTGTAAAGTAAATAAGGGAATTTGCTTGTTTTGTTGGATCAAAGTTTCCTAACTAAATTTCCTAATGAACAATAAATAAAGTAATTAATAAGAAATAATTCTAACTAACAGAATTTCTTAAACAGAAAAAGCAAGAAAAGGATTTTAAATGAAAATAATGTAAATCAACTTTGATTTGATGTTCAGTTTTCAGGTAGAGTAAAATCTAGTAATTAAAACCCTTATTTTTCTACTACAATTCAAATTTCACATTTTTCTGAAAAGAAGATAAATATGAATTGGAAGATATTTCATTAAGAATTTAATTTGCCACTTACTCAACTTCGTACTCACGTCGAATAGATTACGAAGTCAGAAAATATTCTTTTAAAACGTTCGTAGTTTTACATTCAATTTGTTTACATCAAAGGTTTGAGAACGGGTTTAAGGAACCAAAATCCTTTTCCAGTGATTTCAGAGAATATGGACAAAAAACATTGTTTTTGAATGTCTTTACGTAAGTTAAATTAAAATCCAAATAAAGTGTATATACACTTACGTATACACGCTGCGTATATACCCTTAAGATTTTCAATTACTTAAAATCCCTTGCCCTATTTTGAATCATAAAACCAAGGTATAAAATTTCTAGCCTAGCATGCTTATATAGACATCATATATTAACAACGAAAATAAATTAGCGCGAATATGAATGAAGATTAGAGAAAACAAAAAAAAAAACAGTGCAAAGAAAACCTAGATTCTAACTATGCATGTGAAAGAACATTCAAACTTCAAATGAAAACCAAATCATACAAGAAAATACTAAAACAAATCAATAAATCAGAAAATTTATCATTAACTTTAAAATAGAAAAGTACTATACTTTGAAAATCCAAAGCAAAAGTAATCAAAGTTGATAACGAAGCAACGAACATCAAACTTACTTTAAAATAAAAATACAAAAGCAAAATAAAGTGAAAAGAAAGAAAAACCCTAGAACTACAGAGAAACGGCTGGAAAAGTCTATGAAAAAGTCCCCCCAAGTTGTACAAAAGCTTGGCTTTTATAACCCTAACAAAAGCCTAAACAAGAGAAGAACACGGAACTGTGCTGGGGACGCAGCCTCCGGACGGTAGCCTTGAGGGTCCGAACGGCCGAAAGTTCCTTCAACAATTTTTTGTTGGCCTACGCTCAGGTGTCCAGACTAAATAGGGGAGGGTCCGGACCCTGCTGTATCGGACCACCTCCTTCTTCTTCTTTAGTTGTTTTGGTCCACAGCTTATTGTCTTGAGCTTCCAACATGATTTTAACCTTGAATATGAGGGATTTGCGCTTCGGTTAAAACACAAAAGTTGTAGCCCTTCAAGTCTTCTTTCCAAACCAAAAAGAATCGTGCCAATCGGAGTTCTCAACAAAAATTTATGGCAGAAATATTACAGGGTGTTCTGCAAAATTCTGCTGCACATGTCTTCGCCTATTTTGAGCTTAGGACCATTTTCTTCACTACAAATCATGGTTATTTCATCCGTTTCCCTGCATTATAGTAAATAAATCCCATAAGTAATAAAAATAGCAAAACTAAAAGAATTTTTTAGAGAAATGCGTAATTCTAAGCTAAAATGTGAAGTTTATAATTACACTTTCAAGTGTAATCACGTTTCATACCACTTCACCAGTATTGTCGTCTTAAATCCTTAAACATTTTGGTCCCTTTAAGATATACTACAAATCTTGAATGATGAAATTTCTGGAGTACCTCTTCTCGAATTCCATCCACATCAAGCATAAAAATTTTACCCTTAAACTTCAAATATCCTTTAGTGGATAAATCCTAATCTTCTGCTTTTTGTCTCGAAGATGTGTAATATTTTATATTCTAACGATATTAGTCATTCTACTGAGCTACAATAACCCGTGTCAACAACATGAGCACCACTTGCAAACAGTTCACACTAGAATATGTAATGCCATCCTCATCATCTTCATCCTACCAAAATTCAAAACTCACCAACGCCCTCTTGAAGACGCCACTGACAATGAATCATCATTGCTGTCAAATTCTGTGACATTTTGCTCAAAGCATAAGCCACTACATTAGCCTTCCCTGGTATTCCATCCACCTTTTATGTCTTATATTCAAATCATGTTGAGTGAACAAATATTTCAAACTATTGTGATATGAATACACATTGAATCGCTCACCATACAAGTAATGCCGCCAAGTCTTCAAAGCAAAAACCACCGCAGCCAACTCCAAATCATGTGTAAGGTAAATCCTCTCATACGGCTTCAATTGTCTTAATCCATATGCCACCACTTGATCATTCTACATCAAAACACATCTCAAACCTTCATATGAAGCATAACAGTACACCTAATATCCATTTCCATATTCAGGTATAATTAACACCAAAGCTTCTATCAACTTCCATTTCAATTCATTGAAAGCATACTCACAGGCATCATCCCATTCAAACTTTATTCCTTTCAGAGTCAACTGAGTCAATGGACTCGCCAACCGAAAGAAATCCTGGATGAAACGGCAGTAATAACCTGCCAATCCCAAGAAACTCCGAATCTCAAAAACAGACCTCGGTTGCACCCAATCTAACACAGCCGAAACCTTTGAAGAATCCACTGCAATCTCTTGACCAGAAATCGCATGACCCAAAAATTTTACCTCGGACAACTAAAATTCATACTTACTTGCTTTAGGATACAACTTATGGTCCCAAAGTGTCTATGAAACTACCCTCAAATATTGCTCGTGTTCATGCTCATCACCAGAATAAATCAGAATATTATCAATAAACATCACCACAAACCAGATACGGCTAAAAAATCCTATTCATTAAATCCAAAAGTATTGCAGGAACATTTGTCAAACTGAATCGCATAATCACAAACTCATTGTGATCACACCGGGTACAAAATGCAGTCTTAAGACTATATTCCTCTTGAATCCTCAACTGATGGTATCTCAACCGAAAATCAATCTTAGAAAAATAAGTTGAACCCCTCAACTGGTTTATTAAGTCATATATACTCGGTAAATGGTACTTATTCTCTATAGTCACCGAATTCAACAATCAGTAATCTATACACAACCTCAAGGTCTTATCCTTCTTCTTTGCAAAAACTGCTGATGCTCCCCATGATGATGTACTGGGTCGAATAAAACATCGAGAATACAAATTATTTAACTACACTTTCAATTCTACTGGTGTCATACAGTACGGTGTCATAGAAATAAGGGAAACCCCTGATATAAGGTCTATACAAAACTCAATCTCTCTTTGTGGAGGTAACTCCCACAACTCATCAAGGAATATATCTTCATACTCACAAATAACTCTCAGTAAAAAATGTCTGGAGCCCTTCTCATTCAACCTCAAGCTGGCTAGTAAATCAGAAAACTTCCCAATGTACCTTGTGTCAAGTAATGGAGAAGATAATACTACCCTAGCCTCACTCGGAATCATAACTACGGTGCCGTCAGGTAAAATAGTCATCATTAACTTATGATGACAATCAATTGTCACCCGATAAGTCGACAGTCAATCCAGTCCTAAGATTACATCAAATTCCTTCATCTTCAGAACTCTCAAATCAATCCATATCTAAACATCACCCAAATGTAGAACATAATTCTCACAAATTTAATTCACCGACAAACTGCTACCCATTGGAGAATCTACATATATCAACTCTTCAAGCCTATCTAGAGTTAACCCCAAAGTCTTTACACATACATACGAGATAAATGAATGTGATGTGCCATTATCAAACAGAATATGCACCCAAGTGCTAAACAAAAAAAATGTACCGCGTATCACCAAAGTATCTGGTATATCCTTCTATAATGCAAGTGCATAAGCAGTCCCTGAGTCTTCTGCCTACTAGAACTGCCATCTCCTTTAGCTTTGCCCCATTAACCACTGCCACCACCACGTGGCTGTTGAAATTATTGAATCTGCGGCACAGGTTGCTGCATAGGTGGTACAGGAATCATAAGAAATTGTTACATCTGGTACGAACCAACCTGTTGAGCGCCCGGCTTAAAACTTCTTTGTGACATTTCCCCATATGGACAATTCAATTGCACATGTCCTGGTTGGTTACATAAAAAACATAACCGCTGTCTGAACTGACCTTGAAATCCCCCTCTCTGTGAGGACTGAAAAGTGCTGTTGCCCATGACTACCAGACGACTTTGAACCTGAACCCGAATCAGAACTACTCTTCTGATACAGAAACTCTTGTTATTGTTGAAACCTCTTCTTAAAAGTCTCAGCCTTCTCTTTTTCTTTTTTTTTTTGGCCTTGTACTAGATCTAGAACCATATTCTTGTACTACTCTTTGTCTTTGACCTGTCCTAGTCCTTACTGAAAATCAATAGCAACCTCTCTATCGCGAGAGCTGCTGCGACAACCCCAGAATAAGTAGGAAGTTGCATCCCAATAAGCTACCTCCTAATATTAAGGTTCAACCCCTATCTCATTTTCCTCGCCTTTGTATTCTTATCCGGCAAGTACTGTGGTACAAATCTTGATAATTTAGTAACCTGTCGTTTAAACTACTGAACTGTCATGTTTCCTTGCTCTAATGCTAGAAATTCTCGAACCTTCATTTCCCTCATCACTGAAGGGAAACACCTATCAAGAAATGCCACATTGAATTCCTCCAATATTAAAATACGAACATCAACAGTTCCTCGATAGGATCTCCACCAATGAACACTACTCCCTTAGAACTGGTGTGCCGTCACCTTAATTCTAACTTCATCTCATTTAATCCCCAGGGTTTCCATTATCTTAGTAATCTCCTCCAACCATCGTTTGGCCTCCATAGGCTTACTTTCTCTATTAAATTTGGGCAGATCATGTTTCTTAAATTGACTAATACCCTGCATTATAGGTGTGTCTCCTGGTGTAGGAGCAGCTGCTTAAACTGAGGCAGGTGCTACAACCGATACACCCAACATTTGCATTTGGGCCCGCTGAGCTGCCATGAATTGCATCATTTGCTTGTATGTCAGCTATGGAACCCCACCATCCGCCAACGGTACTTCATGGTACCTTCATTGTCCTTCATCTGTGGGATCTTGATCACTAGTCTGAACCCACTGAGTTCCACTCCTTCCACGTCCACGTCTGGACATTCTATAAAAACACGATCACCATTATATCCAAATTCATCAATGGAATACAATAAATACTTTATCATAAAGGAAACATGTGATGCAAAAGAAAGAACTATCAACAAAGTTTTAAATTATATTAATAAAATTTACTAAGTATTATTAACATATAATTCCAGCAAAGTTTTAAACTAGCAGCCGAGTTTAATACATTTCCATAAAGATAGAAAAAAAAAAAACAAATATTATTAGTCAACAAAATTATCAATACAACTAAAATTTGGTAAAATCTAAATCTTTAAAAATTTTAATAAATTTTGCAAATTATAGGCATTATAAGTATCGGATTCTCACATCATTCCTTTTCACACGTCACAAATGTCTCAAAGATTGTGTGTGTCGAGTTTCACAGGCATTCAAGCCCATTTGCTTAGTTTGTGAGGCTAATGGCATTTTTACAAGTTTTAAGTTAAAAATTTATGCTCAAAACTACTTTCCAAGACTATGAGCACCCCAGGTCTTGAATTCTAATTCTATTTGTTCTTATATGCACAAAAGCCTTAGAGATCACGTGTGTCGTACTAGTTTCATGGCATGAGGGCCCATTTGCTTGGTTTGGCCCAACAATGGCTTTTAACTTATAAGTTTAAGCATAAAACTACTTTCTGAGACCTTGAGCACCTTAGGTCTCAGATTCTCCTGTCGTTTGTTCTTACATATCACTGAGCTTCATAGGCATTGAAACTCGTTTGTTCAGTTTGGGAGGTTAACGGCACTTTACAAGCTATAAGTTTAAAGTTTAAGCTTAAAACTACTTTATAAGACTACAAATACCTCGGATCTCAGATTCTCTTGCTGTTCATTTTCACATGTCACTAATGTATATAGAGTTACATGCGCACCGGAGTCTATTCGCTCAAATTGGTACCTAAACAACACTTTTCTAAGTTATAAATTTAAAATTTAAGCATGAAACCTTACGTGAGCATGAAGTGAAATGGATTGTTCTACAAGGATCTGAATGATACGAATTTAACACCTCCACCCACAATCAAACTTGTGATTGTTAATCTTGGTAGAAACGTGAACCATTGACGAACCCGTGTCAACTAATCAACGTGCTTGACGCCACGAACAAGCAAATTCGTAATCTTGCCTGACAAGTCAAATTGAACGCCACAAGATAGCCTTGATAAGTTCTTAAAAGAACAATAAGAAGAGAATTTTCTATTAAGAAAAATAATGAGAACAATCTGTTTAAAATTATAGAATTCGACTCCCTTATATTAGGGTTTAAACTGCCATAAAGTTTCCTAAAGTTTTGATCCTAATTGTATTAAGAAAATAAATAACCTTCCTATTCTATACTACCTATTAATTAATATATATAAATAATAATAAAAAATAAAAAACTTTCTTATAATATTTGGTTTCCTAATTACATTCATCTAGGGCTCCAAATTGCAGTCTTCCACACGTGTTTACATATGCACCTGTGCACACTGGATTATTTTCTATCGCTACACATTAATAAATTACACCAAGCTAAATTCGGCCCATCTAAACTTGCCCATCTGCAAAGCTTGGACTAATCTCATTCTTGCTCCAAAGATCACAAACCATGAGGCCCACTACTTGTTTGAATTGCTTTGCTCTTGCTCTAGTGATTGGCTCAATAGGATAGAACAGTGAATCCCACACATCTTCTCCTCGATATGGCTCGATCTCTGCATCATTCCTTCCCCTGTGCATAGGTTTGCCCTTAAATCATCTCCTGCATTGAAAAGAGTTAAGTCAGAAACATTAAATGTAGCACTAACACCATACTCACCTGGCAGGTCAATTTTATAATCGTTATCGGTTGACTCTTTCCAACACCATGAATGGCCCATCTCCTCGTGGTAATAATTTGGAATGTCCTTACTCGGGAAACCTCTCTTTGTGCATATGAACCCAAGCCTAATCGCTGGGTTCAAACACCATTGTCTTGGGTCCTCGATTGGCTTACTTTGCATATTGTTTGATCTTGCACTCAATATTCTCGCGCGTCTTCCGATGTAATGCTTTGACAAATTCAGTCTTTTTAGCTCCATCTAAATCCACACACTCATCAATAGGTAAAGGAGTTAAAGGATTAAAACCATAGACAACCTCAAATGGTGTAAATTTAGTAGCAGAATGCATGCTCTTATTATATGCAAACTCAATATGTGGTAAACAATCTTCCCAAGACTTTGTATTCTTTTTAATGATAGCACGCAACAAAGCTCCTAAAGTCCTATTAACAACCTCGGTCTGACCATCAGTCTGTGGATGACAAGTAGTAGAAAATAAAAGCTATGTGCCCAATTTCTTCCACAAAGTTTTCCTAAAATAACTAACGAATTTAGAATCTTTATCAAACACACTAGGCCTAGGCATGCCATGCAAATGTATAATTTTCCTAAAAAACAAGTCAACAATATGAGATACATCATCAGTTTTATGACAAGGTATAAAATATGCCATTTTAAAAAATTTATCAACAACCACATAAATAGAATCTCTACCATGCTTTGTCCTAGGCAATCCTAACACAAAATCCATAGAAAGATCAATCCAATGATACATAGGTATAGGCAAAGGTTTATACAACCCATGTGGTTTTGTTGCAGACTTAGCTTGTTTACAAGCAATGCATCTTTCACAAACACGTATGGCATCTTTTTTCATGTGTGGCCAATAAAAATGTTCATGCAATACTTCATAAGTTTTATTAATGCCAAAATGACCCATTAAACCACCACTATATGCCTGACGTACCAATAACTCAAGCAAAGAACAACAAGGCAAGCACAATTTATTTTCATGAAATAAAAACCCTTTATGCCTATAAAATTTATCAAATGTAGCATGCTCACAACTTCAAACACTCTTCCAAAGTCATTATCATCAATATATAAGTCTTTGATGTACTCAAAACCCAAACACTTGGCCCTTAAAGTAGTAAGAACCGTGTACCTTTGAGAAAGTGTATCGGCTACCACATTCTCCTTATATTTCTTATACTTGATGACATATGGAAAAGCCTCTATGAATTACATCCATTCAGTATTCTTTTTATTCAACTTTTGCTACCCTTTCAAGCACTTCAAAGTTTCATGGTCAGTGTGGATCACGAACTTCTTCAGCCATAGATAATGTTGCCACGTCTCCAAAGCTCGCACCAAAGCATACATCTCTTTGTCGTAAGTCAGGTAACTCAATGTTGCTCCATTCAATTTCTCGCTAAAGTAAGCTATGGGACGTCCTCCTTGCATCAACACTGGCCCAATTCTTCTACCAGACACATCACATTCTATTTCAAAAAGTAGCACTAAAGTTCGGTAAAGAAAGTAAATGTGCATTATTTAACTTATCTTTCAAAAGATTGAATGCCCTTTCTTGTTCTTCATCCTATTTAAATCCCACGTGCTTCTTGATAATCTCGGTCAATGGTGCAGTAATAAAATTGAAATCCTTCACGAATCGTCAATAAAAACTTACTAATCCATGAAAACTTTGAACCTTTCATATCGTCTTAGGCATTGGCCATTCTCTAATTTCCTTTACTTTTTCTTCATCAACCTGTATTCCATCGAGCGTCGCCTTTAGCTTATGTGGCAGAGCACCACTTTCGCCCGCTCATAGCCCCGGGTTCGATCCTGGCAGTTATCCCTTTCCCCATTTACCTTTCAAGCAAAAAAAAAACCTGTATTCCGTCAATACTAACAACAAATCCTAAAAACGCTAACTTGTTAGTAGCAAAGGAATACTTCTTTAGGTTAGCAAACAATTGCTCTACCCTTAAAACCTGTAAAACAACGTGCACATGCTCAACATGATCATCAAGATTTTGACTATAGATTAAAATATCATCAAAATAAACAACTACAAATCGACCAATTAAAGCACACAAAACATGATTCATAAGACGTATAAATGTGCGAGGTGCATTAGTTAGCCCAAATGGCATTACTTACCACTTATATAACCTATACTTGGTCTTAAATACAGTTTTCCATTCATCCATTTCTTTCATCCTAATCTGATGATAGCCACTTTTCAAATCAATTTTTGTAAATATATAAGAACCATATAACTTATCCAGTATGTCATCTAACTTAGGAATAGGATGTCAATACTTTACCGTAATGTTATTAATTGCTTGACAATCAACACACATATGCCAAGACCCATCTTTCTTTGGCACCAACAATACTGGAACAGCACACGGACTAACGCTCTCTCGCACATATCCTCTATCCAGCAACTCACTAGCTTGGCGCTGAAGTTCCTTTGTCTCTCCGGGATTACTTCGATATGTTGGTCAGTTGGGCAATGACACACCAGGGATCAAATCAATTTGATGTTCAATTCCCCTAATTGGTGGTAGTCCTCCAGGAAGCTCATCAGGGAAAGCATCTTCAAACTCCTGTAATAGAGAAACAAGAAAATTAGGCAAACAAGGGTTAAGATCGTTAGTAGAAAACAATACCTCCTTGCACATGAGTACAAGTAAAGATCAGTTCAAAATCAAGGCCCTCTTTTCACTTCTTTCGGTTTTGCATAAAATTCTTTTTCTTTTCTTGCTTCTCTCCTTCTCCCTCTATTTTTACCGCATTACCCCTCTTAGCTTCACTTTTCCCTTGAGAACCACCTAAGCCCTTTGATTTTTCTAACCACCCAAGCCCTTTGATTTTTCTTTTCTTTTTTCTCTTATTTGGCTTCCACTTTTGCTAATTTCTCCGTCTCACATTGCAATTTTAATTGGACTTCATACACTTCACTAGGTGACATAGGTACCAATGTGTAGGCCTTTTACCCCATCACCAAAGAATAACGGTTGGTGTAGCCATCATGGTGCACTCTTCTATCATATTGCCAAGGCCTCCCCAGTAGAATATGTCCAGCTTGCATGGGTACAATATGACACAACACCTCGTCCTTAAACCTCCCAATCTCAAATGGAATTCTGACTTGCTTTGACACATTTACCTCACCACTATCATTCAACCATTGAAGTCTACACGACCTAAGATGCTTTATAGTCTTCAATCCCAATTTATCCACCATGGTATAACTTGCTACATTCGTACAACTGCCTCCATTAATAAGCAAACTGCAAATCTTACCATTCACCAAGTGCCTCGTGTGGAATAAATTTTCTCGTTGTTGGTGATGTTCTTCCTCCTTGACTTGCACACTAAGAGAATGCTGCACCACCATCAATTCTCCCTTGATGGCCACTTCCGCATCAATATATTCCTCCAATTGTGGCATCTCATCCTCCTCTTCTTCCCTTTTACTTTTGAATTCAACACCTCCATGTCCATTCATGATCATCACCCCCTATTAGTACATTGATTCGCCATATGACCTCTGCCCAAACACTTGAAACATTTAATTTCACAACTCGTAGTTGTAGGGGTTCTATTTTTACTTGTAGCCAAATTTGGAACAACTTTGCCATCCTTTTTCCTTCTCATTCTCCTTCTTCTTCGATGTTTCAGCTTTGGTATTGATTCCTCTCCAAACTGGCTTCTCATCTTTGTTACCCCAATTGGTCCACCACTTTGAATTTGAGCTTCCACCACTCTTGTAGTTTTGGTCCATCTTCAATTGTTTCTCTACTTTGATAGTTTTGTCTACCAATTCCTCCATCTCGACATAATGCTGCAACTCCACCACTCTTGCTATTTCTCGGTTCAAACCACTCAAAAACCGTGACATGGTTGCCTCACAATCTTCTACCATATTAGCTCAAATTATTGTAATCTCCATCTCCTTGTGGTACTCCTCCACGCTCTTACTGTCTTGTGTGAGATTTTGTAACTTGTGGAACAGGTCTCGATGGTAATGAGTTGGTACAAAAAGCCTCCTCATCACTGCCTTCATCTCAGCCCATATTTCTATCGACCTCTCACCGTTGCGCCTTCTGCTAGTCAGAAGTTAATCCCACCAAATAATAGCATAATCAGTAAATTCAAGGCCCGCAACTTTTACCTTCTTAAACTCAGAATATCTTTGGCAATCAAACACCATCTTAATACGTTTCATAGCAACTAATGCGAAATGTGAAGTGGAAGGGATTATTCTAGAAGGATCTGAATGACCCACAATCAAACTTGTGATTGTTAATCTTAGTGGAAACTTGACCTATTGACGAATCCGTGTCAACTAATTAATGTGCTTGACACCACAAATAAGTAAATTCGTAACTTTGCCTGATAAGTCGAATTGAATGCCACAAGATAGCCTCGATAAGTTCAAGTTCTCAAAAGACTAATAAGAAGAGAATTTTCTATTAAGAAAAATAATGAGAGCAATCTGTCTAAGATCATAGAATTCGACTCCCTTATATAATGGTTTAAGCTGCCATAAAGTTTCCTAACGTTTTAATCCTAATTGTATTAGGAAAATAAATAGCTTTCCTATTTCGTACTACCTATTAATTAATATATATAAATAATAATAAAAAATAGAAAATTTCTTTGTAATATTTGGTTTCTTAATTACATTCATCTAGGGCTCTGAATTGTTGTCTTCCATGCGTGTTTACATATGTACCCATGCACACTGGATTATTTCCTATCGTTCCACATTAATAAATTGCACCAAGTTGAATTTAGCCCATCTAAACTTGGCCTATCTGCAAAGCTTGGATAAATCTCATTCTTGCTCCACAGATCATGAACCATGAGGCCCACTACTTGCTTGAATTGCTTTACTGTTGCTCTAGTGATTGGCCCAACAGGATAGGACAGTGGATCCTTCGCATCTCCTCCTCGATATGGCTCGATGTCCGCATGACGCAAACGTGAAGCTGAAAAGATCATTCTATAAGGATCTAAATGATACGAATTTAACATCTCGACCACAATTAAACTTGTGATTGTTAAAACGTGACCCATTGATGAACCCGTGTCAACTAATCAATGTGCTTGATGCCATAAATAAGTAAATTCATAACCTTGCCCGATAAGTCGAATTGAATGCTACAAGATAGCCTTGATGAGTTTAAGTTCTCAAAAGAATAACAAGAACAGAATTTTCTATTAAGAAAAATAATGAGAACAATCTGTCTAAAATCATAGAATTCGGCTCCTTTATATAAGTGTTTAAACTGCCATAAAGTTTCCTAAAGTTGTAATCCTAATTGTATTAGGAAAATAAATGACCTTCCTATTCTATACTACTTATTAATTAATATATATAAATAATAATACAAAATGGAAAACGTCTTTGTAATATTTAGTTTCCTAATTACATTTATCTAGGGCTCCAAATTGCTGTCTTCCACACGTGTTTACATATGCACCCGTGCATGCTGCATTATTTCCCATTGTTCCATATTACTATATTACACCATGACGAATTCAGCCCATCAGAACTTAGCCCATCTGCAAAGCTTGGACTAATCTCATTCTTACTCCAAAGATCACGAACCATAAGGCCCACTACTTGTTTGAATTGATTTGCTCTTACTCTAGTGATTGGCCCAACAGGATAGGACAGTAGATCCCTCGCATCTCATGCTCGATATGGTTCAATGTTCGCATCAAAACTACTTTTTGATATTACGAGCACCCTGATCTCACATTTTGGTGTTGTTCGTTCTCACATGCTACTAATGCCTCAGAAATTATTTGAGTCAAATTTCATACGCACCAAAGCCTATTTGCTCAGGTTGGTCTATCAACGACACTTTTCTACGTTATAAGTTTAAAGTTCAAACTCAAAACTACTTTCTTAGACTACGAGCACCTCGAATCTCGTATTCTCATGCCATTCATTCTCAGATGTCGTAATGCCTTCAAGATCATGTGTGTCAAGTTTCATGGATATTAGAGCTTGCTCACTCAGGTAGATCTATCAACTATACTTTTATAGGTTATGGGTTTAAAGCTCAAGGTTAAAACTATTTTCTAATGTTACAAGCACCCGGAGCCTTGGATTCTTGTGTCGTTCATTCTCACTTGTCACTAATGCCTCTGAGATCGTATGTGTCAAGTTCCATAGGCACTAGAGCCTGTTTGCTCGATTTAGTTTGCCAACAAATAATAATTATTTTAATAGATAATGATTAATTTACTTTTCCAATTGTCTAACTTTAAACTCATTAACTAAATTGATTTTTAACTTTTCTACTTTAGTTATTAAATAAAATAATAACTTAAGTTTCTAAGATTCTAATTGTCATACCCCGAATCTCGTGACTCAAGGGATTAGTGATTTAACGTACAAACCATGCATTAATGAACTATCCCTTAATTAGAATAATATAACAATCCTGGAGCAACATCCACAATAGATAATAAAATAATATAAACCAAATCTTAACTACTGCCAAGCTATCATGCTTTAACACATCATATAATAATATGTACCATAAGCTTCATGGTCTTTACAACTCAATCAAATAAATCTCTAAATTTAATAATATTACAGTGCCAAATAAAAATTTAACTAAAGAAATTATAAATGAAATGTCTGCAACAGCTTATGTACTTCTAATCCCACCATATGCCCACTTAACTCTTAGGATCTGTTCCTGTAACAAAGTTTATAGGGATGTAAACACTAATCTACTTATGCTCACATAGCATCATAAGAGCATATAGATCATGTAAAGTAATAATGTAAAACAACACTAATAGTTATTATAAGATTATTTTGTAACAAATCTATATGTAATCTTAAGTTAAATATGAATCATGGAAGAATTTAAAGCTGACAAAAGGTTTCCTAATTAATAAATAAATTCAATAGTTATAAAGTTTCAAAAATCCAAGAAGCCAAGTTTAAAGAGTCAAGATAATTTGAAACTGAATCCAATTCAAAGTTAGAAAGTTGTCAAATTCAAGTCAAGGCTGAATTCTAACTAAAGTAGAACACTGAGCAGCACAAGGAAAAGCTCCAGATAGCCTCATAGGCAGGGTGTGGGGAACGCACAAGTGTGCTTTCTTTGATATACACCTAAATAAAAATTTCAAAAAGGTCCACAGGCAGTAAGATGGAAGTGTAAGTGTCACACCCCGGATCCGAGGACCCGAGGAGTGAGTGATAAACATGCACATCATGAATAACCTGGTCACAATATCAGAGCATACACAACGGTCACGCATGGGACCCACAAACTATAACACTGGGAACCTGTTAAACAATGATAGTAAATACTTCACAGACTACATAACCGAGCCATAATGACACAATCTCATTACATAAGTAAAAGGAATAATTTAGCTACCAATATATTAAGTTTACATCACTAGACCTTATGGTCATTACATTCTAAAATCAAAATAACTAACATTTTCTTACAATATTAGGTTTACAAATGTACATTATAAAAATATAAAACTAGCCAATAATTTTGGAGATGCCACATATATCTTCTATTTTGCTTTAGGTCACCTTTAGTCTTCCTGTGTGGGTTTTGTATTAACATCTGTAGGGACGTAAGCACGAACAGCATGTGCTTACGCTACTCCACACTAATATATATATATGATGCAAGGTAATGCACATTTAAAGCATATTGAACGAACGAAGATGAACATTTAAGAAATGAATAATACACAAAGTATCATCATCATACATAATTCATCATCAACAATTATCAACATTTTACTAATTTATAGACATACATTTTATATTGCCATTTAGTAACTTTTCCATTTCATAACAATCTTACACACAATCATCGGGGAGTGGGCACACAACTAATCGTGCTTTAGGGTTGCGGCCCAGGGCGACGATACGCTATAAATAAATCTGAATATATAACTAATCGTGCTTTAGGATCACGGTCCAGGGGCAACGATATGCCATAAGTGCACTAATCATATTGTGGGCTACTAACCTACTGGCATGAAAACCAAACCCTGCGCAGGTTCTGGGACTTTCAACCCGAGTGTATCTCAAGACCTTATATATTTTCCGTAACCCAAACCCCGGCCAAACAATCAACCAACCATTTCATTTTTTTTCCATTATGTCCACATTTTTATTTACTAGTTTACATGAATTTTCTATATTCACACACCAACTCGCAATGGTAACAACATACACTAACATATTAGCTTCCAATTTGCTATACAAGCATACTAGATAAGCATACAACACAACACCGATTCATTTATCTAATACCCAACTTCATTAAATCAACTTAAACATGGAAAATTCATATTTAAATAAGCATAAATGTGCAAGAAATTTCGGCTCCTTCACCCACTATTTTGTCTACTTTAAATGGCTAAAGGAAATGACAATTATATACACATCAATTAGGTTCCTTTCCTACCCTTTTAAACAAAGTTTCTAAGTGTAAATTAGGGTCCAAAAGTGTGGTAAAATTCTGAAATTTCCAGCACTTGAACATAGAACAAAATTTAGTTGAATTCTAAGTTTTTAGGTCACCAAAATGCTAGGTTTTCACACAAAATTTCCAGCACACATTAAGGAATTAATTTAAGTTGAAACTTAGGGTTTTAAGTCACAAAAATTCTATTTTTAAGGTGCTAAAATTCTGAAATTTGCAGCCATCACCCTAGCTATGTTTCTAGCCACTCTAAGTTCATACCAACACTAGTCTTGCAAGAATTCTCCTAATTCATTATATTCTCAAAGTTTTGCAATTCATACACTCATACAACACACACGTATATATATTGAGTGAAGTAGAGATTTTCTACCTCAATCTTTGGCCAAAATCTTCAAGAATTTCAACAGAAGGATGTAGTTGTTTCTAAGCTTCCAACTTGAAAGTTTCAATTCCATTCTTCAACTTTCTTTTTCCTTAATTCAATTCACCAATAAATCCTAAAGAAAACCATTTTCTTTTAATTCCTCTTTCAAAATTTTAACCTAATTCGTTCTTAAAATAATTTCAAACAAAGTATAGGAGAGAACTTACCTCTAATCTTATCTAAACTCTTCTCCTTTAATTTCTTCTTTTCCTTTCTCTTCTTCTATTTTTTCTTCTATTTCTTTTATTCTTCTTCTTTATTTTTCCTTTCTTTCTTTTTTTTCTTCCATTTTTCTTTGATTGGTCAAATACCATCTACGGTCTTTAATTAACTTGGCTGAACCTTTGAACCATCAAATGGCCATTCGGCCAAGGCTTTGTTTCCCCTTCCAAATTGATTCCATGGACCACTTGGAAGACTTCACATGGCCCTCCTATTAATTAAAACATTTACACCTAAGCTAGTTTAATTAAATGCATGGGGCCTGCCAATTTTAATTGCTTGGACACCTAAACCAACAAATTAGGAATTGGACAAAGAAGACCCCATTCAGCCAACTCTTCCTCCCAACCGACTTAGCCTCTAATTCCCACCTCATGGCCGGTCAACAACTCTTTTCCAAATCACCATTCCACTCATGTGTCTATATATATATATAGTCAAAATTAGGTTATTTTGACTAGGTCAAAATTGAACCAATTTCTTCCACATGGCACACTTGGACTTTTCTTTCTCTACATAACAATTTGAACAATTTTTTTCTTCTTACATGGCCGGCCATTCTTTTAAATTTTTGTCTTCTTCCACCTTGAATACAAATTACCATTCTACCCCTTTAAAACAATTCACTCCTTCTATACTTAAGCTAGTTTCCTAACACTTTAAAGCAAAATAATTCTCATTTAACACTTAGAATTAATCATCCCACCACTTAAACTAATTTGAACCATTAGGGGTTTTAAATTACTAAACTAACTAATATTGACTTAATTGATTTTAGGTTCTAAACATGTTCAAATTTCCATCTTCTTTAAGCATAATTAACTTCTAGAACTATCCCCTAACTTAGAACACAATTCATCATCAAAACATGTAAAATTCATCACACAGATTTATTTAAAAAAAATCTAGGGTATTACAGTAAGGGTTCAACCTTATGGTGCAGACAGCAGGATGGGAGCGTGAGGGTTTGAGCTGTGTATCTTTTGAGCTCCTATTTTGCCAAACTAAGGCAACCTTTTGTAACTCTATATATATGGACCATACCCCAATCATAAGGGAGATGGAACATAATATAGAGATCTAGAGAGAGAGTCAATTTGTTCTTGAGTGCTTCAAGTTCTTTCTCTAGCTTTTCCTTATATTATTTCTTTACTTTTTGTGTGAGGCAAAAGTCCATTTACAGGGTTCATTGAGTGATTCGAGCAAGAGTGACAAAAGAATTCGTGCGAGTGAGTCATAGAGAATCTAAGTAGAGTCTTGTAACTCGTTGATTGTGGATTCTATAATTGATGTTTTTCTCTTCGTGATAGGGTTTCCTCGTTATTTTCTGGTGTGATTATTTTTGCTTTGTGATATTGTGTCGTTTAGAATTTTCAAGTGGTATCAAAGCAATTTGGTTTGGTTGGGATTTTTTAGTTATAATTCAATATATCCCAACAAAATCATGTAACATCATTAAGCAAATCCAAGTCCTCATGCATAGCCATCATATTCCATTATCAAAATAAACCTCATACAAAACACCTATCATAATCAATGTTATAAGCCTCATTGTTATTCAACTATCATTTACTTTATCATTCTTACCATGCTCATCTTTTTTCATATATATTCTTCTTTTATTTACAAAGGTAGGTACAATCAACATCATCATTAAAGGTCACAATAAGCCTCAATATCCATCATCTTTAAAGGCCACAATTAGCCACATCATACGTCACGTTATAGGCTACTAATTGACTGGCATGAGTGTAGGTTTCGGGTCTTTTAATCGTAGGATAATCTTTATACCCTTCCTACTTTCTTATTCCCACCATCTCCGTGTTTCAATATCATTTACATTTTCTGTTATTTACTTATCAATCTCATTTTACATTATTATATTCATATTACCATCTCATCCAACCTTGTAACAATTGACATCATCTTCTTATTCAATCATGTAACAATTAACATCATCTCATTCAACTAGGTAACAAATAATATTATCATAACGATCCATATAATAATCTCAATTCAATTCAACCTTATAATAACATGATATAACTTTATTATAACATATTCTCATTTCATTAACATATTTTCAACTCTTTTTAACTTAAACATCACATAATTCACATTTACAAATTCACTATTACACAATGAGAAATATGTATCAAGAACAAAATGCCTAGAACTAAGAAATACAACAAATAAGACCCATACTGAGAATTTGGAGCACCCCTCGGGTCCCCCCCATCAAGGACATGGGCACCCTTTTGTGGGAATTTTCAAATTTTGGCTATTTTTATCATGTTTTGTTCTAAAAACTTGTTCTATAGTCAAATCTTGTAGTTTTAAACCATTCTTGAGTAGATTAGCAAGTTTATAATCTTGTGTGTTCAATAAAAGGACAACTAAAAGAAAACGATCCCAAGTTTAAACTTTCTGAAGGGGTCCAAGCACCCTCTCGAGGGACTTGAGCATTCTCATCACTCAATTTATGGCCAAAAAAGGTACCTCAGGTGCTCGCGTAAGGACCCTGGGTGCCCATCTATGTCAAAAAAAGATACTATGTTTTGGTTTAAGCTCTATGTCTATGATTTATGTGTCAAACTTTGCCAAATTCAAATCTTAGTTCAAAACTTCATTTTTAGGTGTTGTTTAGGACTAAAAAGTGCCGAAGAATGAATCAAAATAAGTGTTAGTATTTCATTCTTTCAAAATTAAATTTTTGGTTCAAACCTCTGCATAGTCACATATACATGTATCACTCCATTTGAATTACTTATTCATGCATCAAAAATCCTAAATAATCATTGTAACAACATTGTCTAGTTCATTATATCTCATATATGCTATTAGGAGGCTAGAAATCCCTACCTCAAGCTTTGAACACAAAAGCAGTGAACACTGGTCCTAAGTTTCTAACTTCAAATAGATCAATCTCCTCACCCTTTGATCCAAACAACAAATAAACAATATAGAAGTGTTCATTAAGTGCTTAGTTTCGTTCTTCAAAGATTATTTTCAATTTACCAAAATTAAGTTTCTTGGTTCTTCCTTTGGTTCCAACTATCTCTCTTGGTTTCCTCCCCTAATCTCTAAATTCTCTATCTCTCTCTCTCTCTCTCTTAAGCAAACTATAATGCCTTAGGACCTTCCCTTATCCCCCTATTATGTCAAGGACATGACTCTCGCTAGAAAAAACTAAACCACGTTAATTGTCATCTTTCACACAAGTGAGGTGCACCTCTGGGCACCCCAGGCACCCTTCTGAGGTCCCAAGTGCCCACCCCTCTCATAGGGATGCCCTTCTACATCTCTCTATGCCAAAACATCAACTTTTAGGTTTTTAATCCATTTCTTCCAAAAGTCGCACCAATTACATCCTTAATTGACAATAAGTGCTTAAAATAACGTATAATTACATCCAAATTTTGTTAAAAATCATCAATATATTAATACGAAAACCCTGGTTATTACACCAATTTTATCCATTAATTATCAATTCAATTTGAACTTAACTTATAGTTTGTGAATTAAGTAATGGTACAATGGCATTTAAGTAATAAGATTACTATTTTCTAATTTTAAATATTTCTTTTCCATGATATTGCTCGTACTTTTATTGAAAAAATTACATTTTACGTATTAACAGTATTATAACTATGACAATGGCTACCACAAAGAGGTAGAATGATTCTTAACAATTTGAGGCCTTAAATTATTCATTTGTTACAAAGAAAACTATAGGTCCAAAGTACACACATTAGTGAAAGCTTACAAATAAAAAAACTAGCTATAAGGATATAGAATGCAAAAAGAAAATGCACAAGAATGCAATTATTAAAGAAGCTACTCATTTAATAGTCTATTGCACTAAAAAATAATAATAAGAAGAATAATAAAAACATAGAAAAAATAGTATTAAAATAAACCAAAAAGAAGCTACTCATTGATAGGATATGTGGAATTTACAACAGGACAATATGTGAAATTGTGACATTTAAAACATAGATCAAATAGGTCATATCCTAAGAAGATCATTGCATTTATGTTAGCAAAATCTGCATATAAAGTTGTAGGGCTTGGAATAACTATGTTTTTTTTGTTCACAAATGATTTAATGTTGTTTTCCTCTTTCTCTATATATATGGATATTCACATATAAATCCATTAATTATTAGTTGAGAAAAGTTCTTTTGATTTCCCCTTTTACTCAGAAAAGGCAAAATAAAACAAGACTTTAGATACCTTATTCATCTATCCTCCATTATTTATCTATCAATCCACAACACGCAACTTATTATTTTACAACATTGCATGAGGCTAGTTTTGCGTGGAGTTTATGTTATCAAATAAATAAATAAATATACATAAAATTTGTAACATCGATAAAACAAAAACCATATGTTTTGGTTTTAAGTACCCTTTCATTGAAGAAATAGATGGTAAGCACTTACTCAACTTATAAGGTTTGTTACATACTAGGGTTGAGTCCAAGAGAGGGATGGTGAGCAGCAACTTAAGTAATAAAGATGTCCAAACATTCACAATTTATGATGCAACTTCTATTCTTATAACCAATATGCAATGAGTAAACTAATAAGAGTTAATGATGGTTGGCTCAATCAATTTTCTATTTGGCTGGGTTAGAGTCCATTGACTAAATTGACTTCCAGTATGATTCGAACATGTGAAAAGTGATGTCTTACTCACATAAATACCAATCTACATTTGCATTTATTTTCTACTTCCTTGTCACTTAGATCATCACTGAACCTAAGCAAGCTTACGCTAAAAGCAATAAAAAATAAAAAAAATAATAAAAAAGTAAATTACATTTTACCCTATTACACTTTAAACTAAATTTCATTTTAGTCCCTGTACTTATTGTAATAGTTTTACGATCAAGTTTCAAGTTGGCCATTTTTGTCAATAAATTTGATGAAAAAGCCAAAGAAAAACTTGACTATAAGTGTAGGAAATATAAGGGTAGTAACTGTAATTTACCCAAATAAAAAAAAAAAAAACGTTATATTGTATATCTAGCTATGAATTCAAATCTCACATGATTATATATGCAACATGATTGTCTACTTCCTTACTTTTGGTAATAGATGAGTAGCTTAATGGAGAAAAAAAAAAATTAATTCCATAGTGCGATGATCTATCATTCACTTTATGAAGATAAACTAGAGATGGATACCATCAAAGTGGGGTTTCACCATGGAAAGTCATACCAGTACCAACGTATCCTATCTTGCATTCAAAGTGAGAAATAGATAACACAAACAAAAAAGATGTTCTAGAATGCAGAGAACTGCTATTATATTTATTTACACTAATGCTATGTTACACTAATATCTTTATTTTATTTTATTTTGTTTTTTACTCAACAAATCCATAAATTAGTCTTCATAAAACTACTATATTCATAGTAAAGGCCACAATTCCATATCCATATATCACTTATCTTAGCCTTAATGCAAACCATCAATCTTAGAACAACAATACAGACCAATATTGTTTTAGTAGAGTACTAATATTAGTTATACTTTCTATTCAATTGTTATTATATATGTGCAAATTTTCTATAGCCTTCGATGTTCAAACAAAACTCTAAACACCCACACATAACTTCATTTTATTTATGTATCAATTCACAATACACAAATTCTTATTTTACAAGATTGCATTAAGCTATTTTTTAATAAAGTTCATAACATCAAAAAAAAAAAAAATGAAAACAAAATAGAAATGATAGAACAGAGACATAGCCCCAAAAAAAAATGATGTAAACCAGTCAAAAATAGAGTAACAGGAAAATGATCACAAAAGAACAAAAAAAATAAACAAATAAAGATAAAATATCCTAAATGATAATAAATTAAAAAAGAAGAAAATTTCATATTTTCTATGTGTATGTATAATGTGCATAAATTATTGGCTGTGATTTTTACCTAAATCAAAAACCTTAAATCCCTAAAATTCCAAAATCAAAACCTAAATTCCAAAATTACCTAAAATCAAAGCTTATTCTCGTACTAGTAGCAAATAAATCAGAGAAGAAAAAAAAAACCCATACCTCTACTAAGAGTTGAACAAGCTCGATCGATGGTGTTTTGCAACTTGGAGAATGTGACATAAAGAATCTGATATCAAGATAATGAGAGAAAGGAGAATAAGAGAAAACGATAAAGACGAATGTGTGCATGTGAGTAAATGATAGAAAGAAACATATAGATTACTTAGAATGGTACATAGGCACACAGGCGGTTAGAGCTGCGACTATGGTGGCAACACGACAGTCAGTAATGTGAAAACCAACTATAGCGTAACGTGAGTGAGTAAACAGAGAGATGAGGGAAATGAAAGATAAAGTTAGAGATTGAAGAAATAAGGATGCACAAAACTAAACGGAGAGTTTTGGAAAGTTTATGTAGGGATATTAGCGACCACTTTTGAAGTCTTAAAAAGTAGTCACTAATAGCTACTTTAGCAATTGCCCAAAGCGGTTGCTTGAGTTTTTGAACGTAAAAACATATAATTCTAGTAGTAAGTAATAGGCCACAACTATTTCAATTATTACTTTTTTTTTTTTTTAATTCTATAGCGTTATTCTTTCTTATGCTATCTTATGCTATACTAGTTGAGTACCATGTGCATATTCCACAAAATTAACCATTGAAAACTAAATGCAGTAGTTATGATAGAAACCAAATCTTACAAAAAATTTAAGATAAGGTGGAATTAGTATTTGAATGTCAATTGTATATGTCATTTTGTTGATATAAGTAGATTTTTATGTATAGCATTTTTGTATGCATAATTTTGATCCATTCTCTTATTCATAAAACTCTTTACTTGTTAAAAAAAAAATTAAAGCATTAAATTAAAGAAAAATTGTAATATAATAGACTACATTTTTATGTTATAAGTATTGAATAAAATCTTACGATTTTGTGATTTAATTTTATGATTTGATTTTTTAGACCTTCCACCGATTTTAAGTAGAATCTTGATTTTAACGATCTTATCTACAACACAACCTGTAGGGACATAAGCACTAAAACCACATGTGCTAAGGATATACATATAAACAAATATAATATATAACACATAGCCTAGCATGATATTATCGAACAACAATTATTAACAATTGCAGATAATCATCATCATAACAACAATATCCATTAAATAACATACCATCATCATACATTAGCATCAATATCATAATCATCATCTTATTATCATTTATTTAACCATTAACCATCATCTCATCAACACACACACACATGGGGTAGATGCTCTGTAAGACTGACCCATAATTATAAAACATAATCCAAAGCATTCTCGTCTTTTATGGGCTAACACCTAATAGAAATGATCAACCAAACCATCATCATTTAAAAGCCTTAGCTCAAGCGTGTCACATAGTCATTTATGGATCAATATTCAAAGGTCATGATTAACTAATATTCGTATCATTATGTAGGCTGGTAATCTATTGGTATGATAATCAAACCATGAGCAAGTCTAAGAACTCTTAACCTAAGAGTAATTATGTACTCTGCAATTTGTCAGTATTCATTAATCCCAAAATCACCAACCAATGACTATATCTCATTATCTTTTCCATATACAATTAATAACATTATCCTTATTCTCATCAAATGTAGCCACACATACCATAAAACTATATTTTGGATCACAGACAATACTCATTAATGCCATTACCAATTCACTTTCAGTTTATTCTAATTAGGTTTGTATTTCAAAACCATATTTTCTGAAAATAGTTTATAATTACAGTATTATGAACTTTAAAAAGCCATTTAGTTTCAAAAACAGTTTAAGAGAGTTTAGAAAATTCTCAATCATGAACGTAAGTGAAAGAGTACATGCCATGGGGGCTAAGGGAGCCCGGATAAGAGGGTACATGTGCCTAGATAAAAATTCTCAGTTGTGCGCTTGGGGGAGCTAGGGCCCAAGCCATGTGCACACAGCTTCCTATCTATATGTCTAAGGAAGCTCGTGTGTATGGCCAAGAAAGTTTGTGAGATCCTATGTCACGCCCCGAGTCCGAGGACCCAGGGAGTGAGTGTAAAGCAAGCATAATATGACCACATATTACTACATCAGAGCTGACGCAACAGTCACATAGTGGACCCACAAAACAAAACTGCTATATAACGGCCTAAAATCTGGACTTAAGGAGGGTACCTAATAAGTCACCTGTGCAGTTATAAACATCCACTACACATTCATCATATCCAAGCATTCTCATTCATCACATATGAACTAGGGAAAGCATAAACCATTCACTATATTGATCTCCCTTTCAATATACACATCAAGGCCTTAAGGCCATTACAAACTTTGAATATAAGCAAAAGAAATACATATATACAATGTACGCTTTCAACTCTCAATATGTATTTACAATAAATCAAAATGTGTCTCCAAGCTTAGGTAGCAAAGCCCTCCCTCTAAGTCCCTCTACTCGTCTTGTGTGGGTCCTGCAGGAAAATCTGTAGGGACGTGAGCACGAACGGCGTGTGCCCACGATACACTCCCCCAAAGTATAAAATGAAATGCATATGCCAACATAATTCAACAATATAGCATGCTTCAACATTTTATCAACGTAAGGAATTCAAATTGAAAACCATCAACATTAACACTTATCATGGTATCAACTCTCATCTCAAGCAATCATTCATGACTTCTTTCCATGATTCATTATCTTTATCCTAATGTATTCACATCACACATTAGATATTCAAACAACCTCGGGGATTGG
>JAVXUM010000036.1:22461752-22487980 GCA_035590655.1 Pouteria glomerata
CAACCAGCTAAGGGAAAATCTAACGCAAAATGGAACAAAATCGGTTTAAGAAGCGCCCCCTTCCCCCCCCCCCCTCCCCCGGCGCCGGTTTGGGGGGGGGACTCCAAAAATAAATAAATAAATAAAAGATTTGTGGAAACATTATGAAGCCATTCAGGTTTCTTTTTTTTTATTTGTATTTTTTTATACTAGGTACCCCCACCTTTGGTGAGACCAATCCCTTAAGAGCTCCTGATGCATCAAGAATAAAAGAACAAAATCCGGGGTAAAGAACAAGTTTAATTTTCATACCAGCAACCAGAGATTGGAAGAATTTTTCAGTCACGTAGTCCTCCTCGTTGGAATTCTCAAAAGCCAAGCTGAATTTGTAGCGCTTCAGAGTTTCCACTTTGTCCACTGCAATTTTATTGCAAACAAATTATTGCCCATGAGTTCTGCCGGAAGGGGAAAATATAAACATGGTTCAACATATAAAAGTAATTTTGCTATCAAATTCATGGATTTTTTTTCCAATTAATTTTCAATAAGAATTCCCATGAAAATAAGAAATTATAAACAGTCTTCTAACCTAAGAAGCATGGATACAGATACAGGATACAAATACGATACATGTACAGATACAGATATGGATGTGGCAATTTTAAAAAAATGAGGATACTGGTACAGCAAGAATACAGCCAAAAAATATAAATTTTACATATTTTTATTAGTTATATAGATGAATGTAACATTCATAACAAAATTAATTTAATATATAATTCAATATACAAAATATAATAAAATATAAGTCATAAGATTTTATAATTTCAAGAATTTCAACTACTAAAATCTAGATTTGTTTTAATCAGATATTTGAAGAAAAATGATAAAATAATAAGATACGTCATGTGACGTATCTAATACGTATCTTGAAGTATCTGAAGAGATACGTCACCCATTTTGGAGTTCCGTGCTTCCTAGCTTTTAAGAAATAATATTGAAGGATAGTTGGGGCTGGCATGGCACTTGACATATCTAATCTTTCAGGGCAGAAGATACTATCCCTCCATTGTTAACAGAGCATTAGACTACAGAGCATTGGACTTTGTCATGTGCTATACTTCCAAGCTTACAAATGAAATTCATGGAAAATAAATCTAATAAGATGGACACAATTCTTTGGTGAGCAAAGAACATAAATACATGCACAAGCATAATATCTCCTATATGTCATCTACTGCTACTTATTTAATTTTGTTCAATCCAATTGTATTAACAAGAAAATAAAAATAGATAAATAAATTGAACCAACTGCAACAGCTAACCCCTTCACAAGGCAAATCTTCCCTACAGACTGAGCTGAGTATTTCATAAAATTCATGATTCAGCTTCATAGAAGGAGGGTGAAACCAATATGAAACCCGTATGAAACCCAAATAAGTTGCAAATAATCAAGAATATCTTAAAAAAATTAAAAAAATAAGAAAAATAAATCTATTCTGAACATATTAGTAAAATCCTGAGGTTGCATTAACAAATCCTGGAAAGTCAAATCCAAGACATCACATCCTTTCACCCGATAATGAACTTTTAGGCTTGCACAGTCCACTGAAAAGTGGCTTGGATGTTATGAAACATTTATTAAACTGATGACTCTTCAAGCTTCAATAGACACATACCGCACTCCTAACGAACCAAATCCGAATGCAATCAGCATGGTACTCCACACTATGTTACATGAACTCTTCCAAATGTACTAGACATAAGGCACACACTACATATGCCAATCACTTCTTTATAATCATGGAGTTCAAGGAGAAACATTAGTTTCTTTCAAAACAGAATTCTTATAATTTAAAGTTTATAAACTAAGAATCATAGATATAGACACGGGATAAAAATACAATACAGTTACAAATATAAATACAACAATTTTAAAACAAAAAATAAGGATACGGACATGGACACGGGAGGGATATAACTAAAACACATAAATTTTGTATAGTTTTATTAGCAATAAATACATATATAACAACCACAACAAATTATTTCAATAATTTGATACATAATTCAATATGCAAAATGTAACAAAATATAAGATATAAGAATTTGTAATTTAAGAGGTTCTAGTTACTCAAATTTAGGTTTGTTTTTAGTCATACATTTCAAAGAAAAATAATAGTGGGGTATCCAACATGAATTTTGGAGTGTTCAAGGAGTATATGCCGGATAGGAATACAACACTCATTTTGAAGTATCTACACTTCATCATAACTTATAGATGAAGGGTATTTGTATCCATTTCAAATTGCAACACAATTTCACCCATTGGCGTCACTGAGCTTCAACAAACTCACTTAGTTTTCTTATTATAGAAGTATACGAGTGTTGGATACTTAAACAACACCTTGCAACGGTATGACATATTTTGAATATTCATAGAAACATATTTAGCAATTAAATTTTAGCATATAATTATGCATGAAGTTTATATTTTATCATGAAATATTCTAATGCCACTTTGTTAATACCATATTATCCTATAAAATAAAATAATTATATTATATGAATATTTTTGCAGTGTCCCCTTATCCTTAGAGTAAGAGAATTAATGGATCCGACTCTCACACAAGCATCTGTAATTAACACCTGTATCCTAGTCCATGTAACATAGCTCCACAAGGTTTGTACCTAATACTACTCTCAAAGCAACCAGACAAGTTCTTAATTAGCAAGAAAAATTATCATATAACTTCAATTTATGAAAAACGATTAATTCTTTATGGGAAAATCAATGTCTCAAACAAATAAATAAATAAATTGCAAAAACACAGGCGCCTTCAGCCCAGCAAAAACTTCTATCATCTAGAGAATATAAAATGAATTTAAAAACAACCAACAGAAACAATTCATATGACTGATCTATTTTACTTCCAACAATAAGAATTTCATTTATTTTATTGAAACCATGCTCACCTCTTCCATCACGGTTCCGATGACAACCACCATAAGAATCTATCATGATGTTTGCTTTTTCAAGTGCTTCAAGAGCTTGTAACCGAAAGTTGCGAGCACCACAATTGGATATGAAAGCCGCTGCCAGAGCTTTCTCAGTCTTCAGTTGCAATGGGGCCATAATATTATACTCGGCCCAAGAGAAGTAGCCAACAGGGACGTCTGAGGAGAGACTAGTTGTCATCACAATACTATATCCCCTCCTAATACATGAGGAAAATTGAGATCACTTTTACTAGGAGTTTGGCACTGGAAATAGCTTATACCTTCTAGGGAAAAAAACTATCCAAACAGACATGTGACCAAGAATAATTACTAAGATATAAGAAAGTTGATTGCTAGCTTAATTGTTAATAACTTCTTGTGCAGCAGTACTGCATATAGAACCACGTCTTTTCGAGAAAAATGTCGAAGTCTCATGCAGGACATTTCCATTCACAAAAGACCATCAGCAAATTCATCAGTAGAACCAAAAATATACTATTTGGAAGACATTGTATTCAAGTCATGACTGATAAAACTTTGCGTGTCAGAACAGCACATTAGATTACTACAGCCAAAAAAAAAAAAGTTATTAGAAAAAACAAATCATGGATTGCCAACATATATTAAACAGCTTGACCATAATATAAAAATGAAACTAAGATAGATGACAGTCTTAATGAAAGGACAACCAGTGTAATATCCATCCACAAACATGTTAGTTCAGTGTCCTTGACGCACCCCTATCATGGATTTCCGACATATATTAAACAGCTTGACCATAATATAAAAATGAAACTAAGGAGCCGTTTGGAGCTGAAAAAGTTAGATTGGTTTACTTTTTGACATTTAGAGTGTAAACAAAAACCACAGAAAATAGATATAAACAGTTTCGTTCAAACAGATTTTGGCATACGCTTTTTGACTTTTCGTATTAGAACATTTTGAAATTTGTAAAAATTTTATTGAGATTTGTAAAAGTTTTATTGGCATTTGTAGAGATTTGTTGGGATTTGCAAGATATATATATTCATATAGATTCACACAGTTCGAGGTGAAAAAAATTTGTAGAGAATTGTAGAAATTTTCAGTGTTTTTCTGAGCTCCAAATGCTCCATAAGATACCTAACAGTCTTAATGAAAGGAGAACCACTGTCATATTTGTCCACGTGTTAGTTAAGATCGATGGGTTTGCCCAATGCTCAAAATTATGCTAGTTGTTTTTTGTTGAATTTCAAGGTTATAACTTCGATTTTTATGCCGTTTGCAAAAGATAACTTTAATGTGGTCCGAGGTAGAGCTAGTGGAGTTCAAATCAACATTATTGAGGATCTTATGAGGAATTTAAGAGCACCTAAGATTCCTATCAGCAATTCTGCTCCTTTTCTTTTGGGTTATCTTCCAACATACAAATCTTTAACCGCACTACCACTAATTTACTCAAAAAAGAAAAGGGGGGGGGGGGGCTGCACTCAAAACTCTTTCGTGAGAATTACGTATTTCCACATTTCCCTAACCAGCCAGGTGATTGGTTGGCTCCACCCAAAGGAAGCTCCCAACAAAGAGAACCCTAAAGAAGATCATCCCAAGGAGAAGCCTCTTGATGAGTATACCACCTAGGAAGAGGGTTCTGTAGCAGCACCCTGGCTAGAAAAAGAGATAAGTCATTTCTTCTTCAAAGCAGATAGAGTGACAACACTGCCTCATCTAAGACCACCAACTTCTTCTGCAGGTTATCATCTTTGGTTGAGGTCATCAACTGCCTCGAGTGCGTTCTTAACTCCACTGATCAGCAAGGAATAAGCCAAAGGCAAATCAAGTATACAACCAGGTAAAGAGAGAGGAAGGTTGACGAATTGAGGAAGGAAAAACTGGAGAAAGAGAAGGAAAAAAGATAAAAGACAAACTCCCTCCTACCTCCAAGTTGACACCAAGGTTAGGGAAACGTCCCATGAGTAGGTTCACCAAACAAGGGAAGCAGCATCCATTAGAGGGCAAAATTGTTGATGATGCCTCCAATAGGCCGAAAGCTCTTAATCCCCTGGCAGGCTCATCAACAGGGGTCACCCCAGGAACTATTATGGAGTTGCTCCCAAGTTCATGGTCAAGGGTCTCCCCCTTCTGATCACGAACTCTACCTTGCAAGATTATGACCATAGCATGGTGGTGGTTGGCAATTGCATCACCACTGATAGAGAGGAGCTACTTGAAGCCAGTGACTCCACAATCTTCCACCAGATTATCCGCCAAGCTTTGGTGGTAAGTCATCTTCCCTTGATTTTCCCTTTTGGCAAATACTCAAGTCTCTCCTGAGAGTTTATAAATGATTCACTCCTATTTTTTACTTTTGTTTTGTAAAGACAAAGAAAGAAATTCTATTATCTCCTATTTAATAT
Organism: Pouteria glomerata; assembly: GCA_035590655.1. NCBI lineage: Eukaryota > Viridiplantae > Streptophyta > Magnoliopsida > Ericales > Sapotaceae > Pouteria > Pouteria glomerata. The sequence goes on from JAVXUM010000036.1 coordinate 22,467,125, forward strand.
AGGGAGGATAAGGCCAAGAAGAAGCTGGTTGAGGCTGGAGAGAAGCTTAAAGAGACCGAGGCCAGTCTTTAGTTTTCCTCTGAAGCCTAGCTTTTATTTATTTATTTTTTATTTTTTTTATTTTTTTGGGTGCTAAAGCAGCACAACGCAAGCAAAAAAAAGACTATATCCCTCAATTTATGGAAGCGCACAATGAGTACTTCTTAAAGGTATGAGAGGTGGCAATGGGAGGAGCAAAAGTCCCTATCACTTCCAAAGCCTTCCAAGCTGTGGACTGGCCAGCCTAGCCTAATCCAGACCACCAAGTTCCTTTAAATATTTGAAAAAGCCACTCCTCCAACTCTTGTGCCTAAGGCCCTAAAGGGTGTTGTTCCTAAGAAAATCACAAAAGTTGCCTAGAGCTCCTACGCTGACAAATCTGAAAAGGGGACAACCCTAGAACAGAACAAATGTAAAGCTAGAAACTTCAAAGTCTTTGATAAAATATGCGTAAAGCTAGAAACTTCAAAGTCTTTGATAAAATATGCGTAAAGCTAGAAACTTCAAAGTCTTTGATAAAATATGCAACTTTTATACCTTAAGTAACTGCTCCCGACGTGGGAAGTCAAGTCATAAATAAATATGAAAGATTTGCCCGATATCAAAACTTGAATTTCAAAAGTTAATTGAAGCTCAACAGGTTTGAACAAAATTATTTAAACAAATGAATTAAGTGAATGTGCAGAAAGACCCGAGGTGGCAAGTTACCAACCTCAAAAGAAATTTAAATGTAAGTGGGAAGTCAATGATCACCATCGTCTTGAGGTCGAACCTTACCAACCTTAAAATAAATTTAAATAAAAGAGTAAAGTGGGTGAGCACATCGACCTAATGTGGTGACTTGAGTGCTCAGCACATCATTCCCCCCACCCCCACCCCCCCAAAAAAAAAATTACCCCTTAAATTGGTCACGATCAGCCTTCCCAATGGAATCTCCAATTTGGGAGGAGTAGACTATTCTTTCATTCGCTCCATCTTATTGCCATCATGCAAGTTCCCTTGTAATCGAATATGCTTCAAGCATATGGCCAATCTATGTAACCTAACACACCAAAGCATGAGGGCCATCTGCCGACATGCCGGAGCAAGTGGGCGATCTTTATTCAATTACATTTTAAAGATAAACTCATTGAAAGTAGTGATGCCCTCATTAATGTAGGGGAAAATGTACATTGTGTTTCCATGCCCTCATGTTTCCTTCAATCTTCTGGTGAGCGATTTCAAGCCTGGTCCTTGGCTGGGGTCATGACGGTGAATCCCACCTACCATGCTTGGTATAATTCAGACCGAACACATGACATCTCTTCATGTCTCATGGAATTGTGGTTGGACTTTACATGTGATCTCAACCTCTCCAAGGTTCAAGAAGGTGATGGAGTTGATACCATCCTCAACTGATAGTAATACTTACCATGGGATTTAGCAAACGTTCTCACAAAAGATGACGAATGTACGAAGACAAAATATTTACCGCACGTGCTTAGCGTGCCACCCTCCTAGTTACCTTATAAGAGCCTCTAAGCAAAGAAAGAAGATTAGAATGAACAACTAGGATCACTCTAACAAACAAGTTAGTGGGAGGCTTAAAGAGAAGAAGATAGCGTGGAGAGGTGGTCTACAGTGAGCATACATTCATTTGTGTCTTGACTCCCATACATGTAGGAGTAAATCAACCAATGATAGCCCTACCCAACTGCTCTAGGTCTATCGCCTCTACCCATATGTGTCACACAAGCCCCTCAGTCTATAACACTTGGTATTTAATTTTGACCATTTATTGAGATTTTGGGCCATTTTAAATATTTGGACCTAAGGTTTGATTTGGGTTGCTAGGTTATTTTATTTTCCTGGCTTGGATTTGGTCCAGAGTTATACTTGGGCCGAAAACTTGGCCATGAGCGCAACTTCTTTTATTTTCTTTCTTCCTCACCTTTTTTCTTATTTTTCTTATTTTCTCTTTTCTTCTCCATCAACTGAGCAGGCATGTGTGTGTGTGTGTGTGTGTGTGAGAGAGAGAGAGAGAGAGAGAGACTGAGGACCAAGACTAGGCAAATTTGGAGCTATTCAACCTCGTGATCATCGTGATGGTGTTCATTTGCCATGGGTTGGCTTGAGGTGAGAGATTTGGACTTGTGAAGGTCGGAAGACATTTTTGGGTTTTTCCTAATTTCTTCTATTTTATTTAGATTTGAGGTAGGTGGGGCCTATATACCTATTATATCTTTGCTAATAGCATGGTTTTGAGATATTATATGCTTGATTTGGTTGAGAATGGAAAAACATATGTGTTTATATATATATGTATATAAATACATATAGATGTGTAAATATATGGATATATGTTGAGAAATATGTTAAAGATCTTGTTTAGAATGTGTTTATTGTGTAATTAAACCTTGAATTGAAATTTTTATGTGCTTGATTTGTTGAGCTTGAGACCCAAGGAGGTCAAATTTGGGTCGATAGAGGCCAAATATGATCTGTTGCATCACTAATCGATGTTCATGGCTAAAGCTAGAAGGTTCAAGCAGGGTGCGAGGTAGCTCGAGGGTTCAAGTAGGGTGCGAGGTAGCCCGAGGATTCAAGCTGCCCGCTAGTAAGGTGACCTATATTGTTTTGACTCCTTTTGCCTAGTTTTTTATTCCCTCTGAAATCAGACTTTATTTCATGGCATAATAAACATGTTGAGCATGGATTATGCAATTGTATGATGTACATTTAATGCCTGAGTATAGCATGCTTTATTTATGATGAGAACTATTATTTATTAATGATTATACATAATTAAGCATATCATGTCTACAAGGTCGGAGTGATATAATCCGGATATATATTGTTATTATTAATTAACCAAGAGCGTCACGTTATTATTGACGTGCTGAGGCATAGGTCATATGTATGGACAAGATCTATAATTTTGATAAAAAAGATAAAATGAGATTTTATAAAATATCGGATGATCTTTAGTTGATATACTAGACTTATCATTGAAGTTGGAACGTTGATATTAAGATATTACGACGAGATTTTCTCCAAATTGTATTTAAACCCTACTAGAGATTAGCAGATATCTTACTAGGAGTGTGACATGACACCCTAGCAAAAAGGCGAGGGATGGCCAGGGAGTGTAACACAATTTCCCAAAGTTTTATATCAGTAGAGGTGTAACATAGCTCCCCACTAGTAATATATTGAGATAAACGTTAACGGTATTGTTAGTGGCTCCGCAAACTTTACTAAATATCAACCATCCCAAGATAAGATTGATGGTAGATGAAGGTTAGAATATGAATTGGCATTGCATTCCCTGATTCCCCATTGCATGAAATTGCATTGTTATTATGATGTGTTGAGATAATGAGACTGTTAATTATTATGAAATATATTATACATTATATTGAGAATGAGTTTTGTTGAGAATCTAGAAAGTGAATAGAGAACTACGATGACCTAATATGTAAGCAGCTTGGGCATGAGTAGCTGAATCTGGTCTTAATTATGGATCGTTATATTCGTATTTATTCTACTAACGTCTCTTTGTGGTTATTTTATTCTATTAATTTAACCCATGAGTATTGGATACCATTAATCGTGTTTGAGTTGAGATGTTTGAATTGACCAAGATATGATGTTCTCTCATTCCCTTAATTGTTTTTGGATAATCATGTCTTCATTTGTAATATTATTGCAAAGCTACGTCGTTGGCAGTGTAAGTCTTTAGATTTCGTCACTAGGATGTGACAATTAGTTATTTATGATGTGGTTTATTATATATATGAAAACCAGTGATGATTTGTTAAATGTTCAGATGAAATGATGGTCTAACTTAATCTTGACTTAGGTTTAAAATGGATTATTTTTGTTCTCATATTCTCACACCGTGCGTCCCAGAGTACGAGGTTAGGAGCGTGACACAAGTCATTCATAGCTGGGGCATTAAATGGTGATGTGAGAGTGAAGCCCCGTCTGAGGTGATGTGACAATGATTGGGGTCACTCTAATACCTTTCTGGCAGGTAATCGAGTGGGTATACCTACATAGATATATACTACATAACTATATATATTGGTATCTCGATATCATCACCATTTCTCAATGGAAGGTAATGCTCAAGTCAAGAACATGCCTCTTTGGGGGCAGCTTGAACACAAGATGGTGATGTCTCGAGCTCAATGCTACATGCCTATTCAGGCCATGTGTCTAGCAACCATTGGGCCATGGAATGCAAGTAGTTTTAGCCTCTAATATCCATGTTATGATTGTGCTTCAATGCTACAGGATAATAATATCACATATGTAGCCTAAATTGTCAATCTCTCATGTGCTACTGCAGATGCCATTAAGAAAGAACATAAATGCTTTGAAAGTCTCCAACAGCATGGCAGTTTTGTGTTTGAAATGTGAACGTGCATATAATGAGTCATCTAAAAGTGTGCTTACCCACCGTCGTGCAACATCAATGTTGTTCTCATAATAGTATTGAGATGACTCCATAGATCGAAGCACACTGGCTACCTCAGGTTGTTGAGGTAATCCGAAAGCAGCATCAGGCTTCTTACTGGCATCAAATCCAAACTTACACCCCACAGCACAAGACTTCCAGTCCTAGATACATGCATTAGAGAACATGCATGAGACAGAAGGGAAAAAAATGCGTTGCCAATGGAAAAGATATTTAACATGCATAAACTGTAAAGACTGGCATTGAAAGAAAAGGGGAAAGACATTGGTCACGATGATACACTCTTTAAAGAAAATTTATACGATGGCTTCATGAGAAGTACTAAAAATAAGGTGTGCATGCTGGAAATACAACTGCCAAATATCAGTTAAAGTTTTAAAGAAACAATATAAAGAATGTTACATACGGATAGCTCCAACTAGGAGGCTTAAATTTTATCAAGACATCTCAAAAAACACGACAGTCAGCAAACATCTGCCATTATGACCCACAAAATTAACATCACCCGATGCAGCTAACTAAAATATCCACCTAAATAAAGTAAAGAGAACAGAATGCAACTAAAACACCACACTTCATAATATTCTTCAACCAAATATCATTAATCACGAACTAGAATAAAGCCTAACTATTAAAAAGTGGCACAAATGACATGTTTTCATAGATTTGATATAATCTTGATCAAAATTGAAATCATACAGCTAAAATAATAGATCCAAACAGAGAGGTGCAACACACATAGTGCAGAGATATACGTGTACATGAAGTATGGCATCATAAATATGAATATATGTGTATAAATTAAAACTATATAAGAAGACAATACATTAATCTACCTAATGTCTTGATCAAGTGACCAGAACTACGAACTCTACAGTAATGCAAAGCCATGGTTCATTTTTGGTAGTTGGTTAACAGAAAAATAAAACTAATTCTGCTAGAATTAGCAAAAGAACATCAAACTAAAGCGGAATTGAATTTGTATGATACCAAAATTGAAACGAACCTGGTCCCCTCCAGTGACCAAGACTGGTTCCTTCTCAAAATCTCTAGAATACTCCACAGAGTCTTCTCTCTCCAACCACTCCTCACAACTATCCCCTTCCGAACTCCGGTCAAAAGACTCGAGACCCAACACCACCTCATCACCGCCTGCCACCGCGGGAGAAGACCACGCCGGCGACGTGAACAGATACAACGAGTCGGACAAGAGGGCGGCGTTTTTGGCCATATCTAGCCGACCCAGAAACGCGATCTCTGCTAAAACAACAAGGATCACGAACATGGTCATCAAATTGGACCATTTCTTCTTAATATTAGTACTCGATGAAGCTCCACTAGAGTTGGGTACATCGTCTGTGATCCAACCCGGTTTGTTGATTCTCTGATTCGAGACAGAACCCATCAAAGATTTCCCCTTTCTTGCTTTCTTCCTCTGAAAATTGGGAGGGGAGGAAGAAAGCTCAAGAAAATGAAGGAAAATCTAACCGATTCTAAACTTCATAAAGTCGGTCTACGCTTCCGGGTGAAGCAGGAGGTCAATGAGGTTCAGCTGATTCCTATTGGAAAGTCCACGATTCATCTGAGGGCTTTGTAGACGTTCTAAGACTACGCTTGGCACCATAGCCAATCGCTATTCATATATCCTAAACGTATAGATACACAACAATAGGTCTCGAGGACAATGAATCTTAGTCTCATTCGTAATTGATTATATGTCGGACCTAGCTTTGGATGATGTGTTGGGATGATCTCTCGCCGTCCATTCTGGGTCTGGAAAAAGTGGAAGCCTAAATATAAAGTGCCAGACAAATATAATTGATATTTTTTTTGAATCTTCCGCCTCTTAACATTGATTTTTTAATTAAAATACAGTAAAGGAAATAATTTTTTATTTTTAATTTTTATAATAAGTCTCTAAATTATATAATATTTTTTTTATATTTTTAAATACAAAATAAAAAGTATAATTGTGAAGTTATTTGGCAAAGTTTATTAAAAGTTGTTTATTATTTTTTCTACCTTTATTTGTATTAGTTTATTTTATTTTCTTTTGTTTATTTTCAAACATTAATTTATATTTAATATAAACATAAGCTAAATGGGGCGACCTTTCCGGATTTTTATGAAATGGGAACCAGAAGAAGCAGCAGCAGCAGCAAAATAATTGACTTTGCAACTTCATTTTTTAATATCATCCCCAACAACCATGGAATTGCTATTCAGTTTTCAGGTTCCCATCAAAAAATAAGTAGCGCGGAAAGCACCCTTTCTAGCTTAAAATGCAAGCTCTCCATGAATAAATATATTTATCTATACTAATGAACTAAGAAGCAAGAGGGACTTGCCTCTGAGCCCTACTATTAAACATTATTTATTTTCCATCACAAGGAATAAAATTTGCCCCGAAGAAGAAATAAATCCAAAGACGAGAAAATTTCTTCCATCTCTCTAACCAGCTAAGCATCATCAACTTCAACTTTGCAGCAATTCGAATTCAAACTGATACAAATGATCTTTCCCACAGCTAGTGTGTAACAAGAAACCTGCTTCAGCAGATGAGTCTGCATAGACAGTTACTTTATCGGATTTGATTCTCTGATTCTTTCTTTTCAACTAGACAATCATGGGAAACCATATAGCTTTATCCTTCATCAATTGACAGATCAACAATTAGAATAGCTTCTCAAACTTCAAGTCACATCTCAGCTATTTTCTCAAAAAGGATTTCTTAATAGCTTCTGGCCAAATGAAGCTCTCTCAAGGTCTGCTGATAAGATATTCAGCAATGCATTTTGCTCTTTTCATTATGATAAAGTGTCATTAGCAGATGAAGTTTCTGCAGTAAAAAGACTCCCAAGGGAAACAATCGGAAAGAGCAAAAAAGATGGGGCATGCCATTTTGGATCGACGCATGATAGATAAATGAATGCCGCTACAAAATCAACACTAAACTTTGCATGATCTACAGTTGAAACATCAGTTACAGCCATCTTCAACCTTTTTGTGCAGGACAATCTGCTTGGCTTCTCTTCCTGGTCTTCGTCCTCGAAGTTTTGAACGGAAACCTCTGCAGGAACCCCCCAATGGTTAATGAAGGGGCGAAGAAAAGAAATAAAATACCATAAAAGCAGTAAAACAATCAGCAGGCTTCACTCGCTTGTAAGTCACAATCATCCAAGCCAAATACAAAGTTATCATCTTCTAATATGAAGTACGGATATTTCAAAATAGGTGTTTTATTCGACACGTATCAGACACGCGTACTTTTTGAATATTTTTAAAATAAGTGTCAGACACGGCACATACTGTATCTACATATTTTGCCACGTTTTCTTTAAACATTAGATCGAAACAAATTTAAATTTGAGTAGCTAAAACCCCTAAAATTAAAAAATTTATCTTATATTTTATAATGTTTTGTATATTAAATTATGAATTGAACTAGTTTGTTGTCCAAGTTATATTTTATATATATATATATATAATAAAAATAAATACATAAATTTATATTTTTTTTTTGTCATATCCTCATCTATATTCTCACTTTTTAAATCATTACATCCATATCCGTATGTTATTATGTCCTTTTCTGGATCAGTGCTTTTTAGATCTTCTAATTTACCTACTATATGCAAATTACGCAATCATGTTTAAACAGAGCTACATCATCCCTGTTATTGTGCAAACAAAGTTAAGCCACCTAAGGAGGCTACCGAATGCTATTCTTAAGATATATTTCCAATAAGGAGCTCTAGTTGAAAATTTTGATATGTCATTTTAAACAAAAAGGAAAGAAAAGCATAGTATAAGTAGCACATCAGCAACAAAATTTACTAACATTCAAAAGAATATTTTTCATGCTGAACAAACTCTCTGCAGTATTATATAGCCTTAGCCAAATATTTCTTTTCTAAGAAAAATAAATTTTTCTTTTTTGAGTTTTCTTATAAGTATCTTCATGCTCTTTTGTTTTGGTTTAACATTGGAAAGGCCACAAAAAATAGCAAGGTAAACTAAAAACAAAAAGGGAAGTTATTGCTGCAAATGAACTTGTCGTCTATCCAAAAAAATAAAAACTTATCTAGATAATGAAGTACACAAGTCCATGGTACAAACAAATGACTCGCTAAAGTAAGTTAAAATTTCTAATCTACGTCAAATGCAATGATAAGTAGTAACACCATTCTAAATGTGCAGCAATTGTGAATGGCCAAACATAACAAATTGAAAATTAGTGGATATTGTTAAAGAAGCCCGACAACGTATAAAAGTATGGGCCTTAACCTTAAAACCTAGGTATTAAAGTTCTCTTATATATAACAAGTAATTTTCTTGTGGGCTATTGTAAAATAACTTCTAAAAGCTTTCCTCACGTCGGACGGCATGGATATAAGCTTAGTGTAGACTGTGGTGAGGTCTGGTTAAAACTTGGTTTTGATACCATGTTAAAAAAGCCCGACAATATATAAGAGCAGGAGTTTCAACCTTAAAACCAAAGTGTTAAGGTAAGGAGAGTCTATATTTTATATACGACAAGTAATTTTTCTTGTAGGCTGATATGAGACAACTTCTAATAGATATTACCCCATTTTTTCTCCAAAAAAATAAATAAATAAATGATAAGAAGAATATGATATGGCATTAAAACAACACATATGATATGGCATTAAAACAACACACGGATACTGCAAGGTGGTTTTCATTTCCACAAGTTGTAGTTGCTTAATGTTGTCAAGTCTATTTATACACACTGGACCCAGAATGAAAAGCTGAAACTTAAGGGGGCATTTGGAGTGACAAAAAGTGATAAAATTTAATAAAAGTTGTGAGTTTATAATTTGTACAATGAAAAAAAAAAAGTGAGTAATTTTTAGATATTTTTAGTATTTTTCAGCAGTTTTCAAAGCTCCAAACGGAGCCTAAGTCACCAGAATTGAAGAATAGTAGAAGTATATAAATAACAAATGCAAGGAATTATAAGAAAAAAAAAAAGTCAAAATACTCAAAACTAATCTTCAAGGCCTATAACATGATTTAATTAGCATAAACTAATAGATTATAAAAAGAATCTTTTTTTGACAAATATCCCCACATTTCTCTTGTACATTTATGCAACTAGCCAAGTAAAACAAAGAATCAGGAAGTGAACTAAAAGAGTAACTATCTTACAATCTTTGTTTTAAAGAGCATCAGACAATCGTCATCTCTTCTCTAAGGAAACTGCACCTTGAATTTAATGAATAAGCATACTAATTATGTCCACATGCATTAACATTTTTTATTAGTGATATTCATCATCCATGATGAGGTCTGAGCATATCAGAAATGACGTAATTAACCCACGTTAACATAGGAAGAGCTTTGGAGAAAAGCAAGCTAATTTTTCGATCTAGAAAAGCTAAGCTCCATAGTTCAAGCTTGGAAGGCCGAGTATGAGGTCTTCTCAAGGATTAGCAAAGCTCGAAGGAGGATCACAGGGAATTTGGGATTCACTCCATAATTTGTCAACTATCCCTAATTACGGATATTTCTAAATAGATATGAATATGGTATTTTCCTTATCCAAATAAGAAACCCTTAACAAATCTAGAGGAATATCAATCCAATTCCAATTTTAACTCTCAGAAGGAATAGTATAATTAGAGGAAAGAACCCTAATAGGTATGTAAATTTTTACCCGATTGTTACTCTACTAAATTTATTCCTCATCATTGTTGCTAACTTAGCCATCAAATGGTCTTTGGTAGGCACCACACCAGTATTGTTAGCTTACAAGACCTGGGTTAGAGTTTGCATCAAGATCACGAGATTTCACACTTATCAGTTAGTGTCGTTTGTAGGAATTAATGGGGTCATGTGCCCATCGTTTCTAATCCCTCAATCCTCGATTGGGGAGAGTTGATGTTACCATAAGTGTCCCACATCGGAAATGAGTCGAGAACTGTGGTAGCTTATAAAGCACATCTAGTTCTCCCTCTAGCACGATGCATTTTAAAGTCATGCAAACACTTGATTCAATAGGAACTCTAAGGCTAAGCGTGTTCTAATAGGAACAGTACCAAAATGGGTGACTCTTTAGGAAGTAGTTAATCAAGCCCAAGGTAGACAATATTTATCAAGAAGGTCTATGGTTTTGTAGACGAAAATGAAACATCATCAATTTATAATATGGAAAAATGGACCTAACATCCATTCATTAATACTTTAACAAACCTGACCAGCTGAAAAAGAAAGAGGGATGAACTTCTCATATTGTCCCTATACTTTTCATTACCACACAAATTTTTCTCTATAACGCTAACTGGTGTTAAAACTACTTATTCCTAAGCGAAGATTGTAGTGTTGAAACCATCATTCACACTATGCATCAATACATTCTAAAAATATTAAGAGCATAAATAAGTTGAATAATAGCGATTATAACTGCCAAACCTTGACATTTCCCTTCCAAGTGTAAGCAAAACGTCAACATGACATTATCTTTAATTGAGTTAAAATAATATAAATAACTTTATATTCATGATGCATTACCGATAACATGGTCATATAATTACTCAAACAAATAACAGTCAAATATGAAGAATGGGGGAAAAAAAATCTTATGTTGAAGGGACAGTTGACAAGTGTTGTCATCTAGGAATATAAAATGACAGCTTTATCAACTTATGAGTATCATTCTTTTTTTTTTTTTGCACAGTCATGTAACCCCAGAATAAAATAAAATAGTGAGCACATAAAAACGTGTAGGCATGTGCGTATGTGCCAAACCAAGGATGAAAACGGAAAGCAATAAGCAACTGACAGTCAGGATCGGTGATAAAGAAAATTTAGAGATACTGGGTAGAAATCTCTTTGGACAAAGAAAGTTAAGTGCATAATTCACTACAGGACAAACCAGTTTTCTTGGCCACCTAAAGTGGCCGAGAAAAGTCCATTTAATAGTCGAGAAAAGCATTCTCAACCGCCTAACGACCACCTAATAATGGTTGTAGTTGCTTGGGTCGAGAAAAACTTTATCCGACCGCCACTTATAGTCGATGAAGACACGCGTTTGTACTTTTTCTCATCTGCCTTGAGCCAGCCACGTATGGGACTTTTCTCAACAGCTTTGAGGTGGTCGGCAATAATTTTTTTTTCTTCTTCCTCCTCTCCCAAGTCTATGCTCATTTTAATGTAAACTACAAAATAACCTGTACATTCAGATAAAAAAACCTGTACATTTTTAAACTTGTATATATGTTACAATGAAATTAAAATTTTTTAACACAACTTCTAAATTTACATAAACTACGAAAACATTTTGTGCATTCGTTAAAAAAAAAAAAAAAAACCTGTTTATTGATTAAACCTGTATATATAATACAACTAAGTGAAAATTTTCTAAAACAACTTTTAAATTTTCATAAAATGTAACAAAAAATATGACATTAAAGAGTTTAACTACAAAACCTTTCAAGACAAAACAATATCTTTTCACCATGTGTCGATATCAAAATAAATTGAGAACCCATTAAACCTAAAATGAACAGAAAAATATATTAAAAATGACTATACTGAATAAATTTAAATTAAATTCATAAACTAGCTTCAAGTGTGAATATTTAAATTTAATCAAACTTAAGTATCAACTCGAACCTACTTGGGGCCATTCCATGCCAACCGTGATGCATATTCAAGCCCGTTTGTTCCTGCAGTCTCTAAATGACCTAGACTCACTATCTGTAAAGTTTCATTTGCAACGAACCATGTTTGCTCTGTTTGAGCTACCAAAACCTATGTCCCTTCTAATAAGCCTTATTTGTCGAAACAGACCAACTCGGAACCATTCGGGCCAACCATGACTCAGATTAAACCCGCATTTGTTTTTACGATTTTTAAATTACCCATACTTACTTCTTGAAAAGTTTGATTCACAATGGACCCTGTTTGCTCGATTTAAGCTGCCAAAACCTACGTAGGAGATACTATAAGCCTTAGGGGTCAACTTAGACCTACTCGGGACCATTCTGGGCTAACCATAACTCGAATTCAAGCCCCATTTGTCCTCACAGTTTCTAAATTACCTAGACTCACTACCCGTAAAGTTTCATTTGCAACAGACGCCATTTGCTTGGTTTGAGCTGCTAAAACCTACGTAGGAGACACTATAAGCCTTAAGGGTCAACTTCGACCCACTCGAGACAATTCTGGGCTAACCGTAACTTGGATTCAAGCCATGTTTGTTTCCACAGTCTCTAAATAACCTAGACTTACTACTTATAAATTTTTATTTTGCAACAGACCCCATTTGCTCGGTTTGAGCTACCAAAACTGTCCCTCCTAATAAGCTTTAAGTCTCAAAACGGACCTACCCAAGACCATTCCGGGCCAATCGTGAATTGTATTGACATCCAGTTTATTCTAGCAGTTTCTAGATGACATAGACTCATTACTCATAAAGTTTCATTCATAACGAACCCAGTTTGCTCGATTTAAACTGCCAAAACCTAACCGCTAGCCGTGTACTATAAGCCTTAAGGCTAAACTTGAACCTACCTAGGACCATTTCGGGCCAACCATAACTCAAATTTAACCCAACCTAGACTCACTATCTGTAAATTTTCATTCACAACAAACCCGTTTGTTTGGTTTAAATTGCCAAAGACTACGTAGGAGAGACTAAAAGCCTTAAGGATTAACTGGGACCCACTCGGGACGATTTCGAGCCAATCGTAACTCGGATTCAAGACCTGTTTGTTCTCTCATTTTTTAAATTACCTAAACTCACTGCCTGTAAAGTTTGATTTGGAACGAATCCTGTTTGCTTGATTTGAGCTGCTAAAACCTACGTAGGAGACACTATAAGCCTTAAGGGTAAACTTAGACCTACTTGAGACCATTCCAAGCCAACCATGACTCAAACTCAAGCCCTCTTTGTTCTTATAGTCTCAAAATGACCTAAACTTGCTGCCCATTAACTATGGGAAAGTATAAGCCTTAATGGGGCAAGTCTATATCATAACTATATATAGTTGTGGAAATGAAAAGTTTATAAACATTTTTATACCTCATAATGCTCGAATTTATGTGTGGGACACTGGGCCGATGTCATCGTCTCCATCCTACAATTAATAGTTAGCAATTTCAATTATCGTTTATTGTAAGGGGAAATAAAATCATAAGAAAAATAAACCTTTAAGGCACATATTATGGTACCCGAGTTTGGCATCTAGTATCACAAAACTCTGCTCACAACTGATTCCGCAGATCACCAATGCACTCCTCTATCTCAGCACGTACCTCCTCGAGCACCTCATCTCGAACCTCATCATGAACCTCAGCACGAACAGTAACAAGGATCTTTACCTGGATCTCCTCCTATAGCTCAGTTCTGATCTTCTTCTGTAGCTCCCGCATATTCGATCAGAATATGTCCAAGTGTTCAGTGAGAAGTCGTTCAATCTTCGCTTCTATTTGTCTCTGCGATGTCACACCGGATGCTGCTTCAGCTACCAACTGAACCACAGACTAAGATATGCCAGAGCCCACGCCATGCGTGTAGACGTGGCCATCTCGACCCATAACCTCAACATAAACTTTGTCGCGAATCTCAGGCAAGTCATGCTCTACCTTCGAAAGCTCTGCTAGACGTGCTTGGATTCGCTCGATGACGACTCAGATGTCAGGATAAGCAGGGCTGTATATCCTCTCGAATACACTAACTCGATAGGTGGGAAACCCCTATGCTCGCATCTACACGAAATGTAAATTGTGTTAGCTACCAAAAATAATTATTAAACTAAGTAATACAAGATAAACTAATATAAGTTGCAATTAACCACTACGCAAGTGTATACCTAATGAAGTATATCCTGAATATGCCTCCCCCAATCGTGTATGGTGCGCCAAGGTTGGCTCGGTTGGCCAAGTTCTTAACTGCTTTGGATTGCATTCAAATTTGTAGAAAAAATCAGAAAGATTCATCATCATAAAAAGCAGAAAGTGAATAAATTATAAACTTTCATTAATTATACCTGCACTTTGTCACTTGACCAATACGCTACGAGCTCCAGCCACTGCTCTAGAACCACGTACGGAGGACATCGTTGTAGGATGTCTGAGGATCCTTCAAATAGAGTTAAATATTTCTTCTTCACGATGTACTTGGGCTCCTTTCAAATCTTACGGCACTTAGCCATATAGACAAGCCAAAACTCTGGAGGACAGTCAACCACATTATCTTGCTCAGAAAATTTATTTTATAAATTAGTAACAATATGTAGTAACAATAATTTCAATGGAAATATGTTAACGTCACTCACCATGACCTTCTACCATATGCGGTCTAATGTCTCAACCGGTACGGCTGCCCAATCCATGATGGACAATGACATAAGATGTCCATCACGAACTATCACGCTCAGCTATCTAATGAGGCGGCTACCCGATTTCCCTACAGGGTAATAGTACCTACTGAACTTAACCTGACGAGGCTGGTCGCTACTCCAACCCTATAAGGGGGTAGTGGGACCTCTCGTAGCACGAGATGCTACTATGGTACTCGTAGACCTTGCTAAGTGTCGGGATGAGCCATTAATTTTAACCAAATGAAAAACTAACCAATGTGATATTTTAATTATATAGAAGAAACATATACCTAATGGAATTGAAGCTTTAGGATGTCGTGTGGGAGGCTGAGTAGCCTCTGGGGTAGAGGTAGCAAATGTGGTGGCTGGCTGAGTAGCCTACGGCGTAGACATAGAGGCTGTAGAAGGGACTAGTGCCTGTCGAGAGGTTGATGCCTCCCAACGCATGCGGCTGGAAATGTGCATAGAAGGATCGGTAGAACTGGATGGCTTGATAGGGGACATGGGAGAAGTAGTATCGATCGTGGACAATCGGAGAAGTGAGTAAGATGAATACAATGGAGACATGAGAGGTAGAGCCAGTGGTGTTAGGGGACTATGTCATTGATGAGTAGGGCTATAAGATCTAATTAGGTAGGGACATGTGGCTGTGGGCTATGTGAATGAGGGATAGAAGTATGTACGGTAGTGGGCTGAATGGTATCAGGTGCCTGCATAGGATCGGAGTCGAACTATACCAGCTACATCATTAGCTGCGGCAAGTGCATAAACAACACGGAGTACCTCTCCCATGGTAAGCGGTTGACCTCTCTTCTTACCTTGTGCCATCTACTAAATCCCTAAAGCATGGACATTTCAACATTAGAAAAAATGTATTAACTAACAGTGTTCAACTTATATATTAATCACATAGATAGTATAAACACACTATGACTTAAAAAAATGAATAATGATTACTAGATTTTTGCTTATGGAACTAAAATGTTGACAATCTCTCCTTCAATCATCTCTCTAATCCAGTTTGCATCCTGTTCACGAGCTGGGACATTACTGTCACTTGGTTTTGTGGTGGATACCCCTCTACCACAGGATCGTCGCAATCAACTTCGAATACCTCTCTTTGTGACATCTTTACTGCAACGCGCCAATTTGGGTTGGTAGGATCCCCCACAAAATAAACTTATTCAGCTTGGGATGCTAGAATGTATGGCTAATTGCAAATTCGATCATCATTGTACACTAGGTTATTAAAGTTCACTAACGTAAATTGATAATCATCGATTTTCACACCACGCCTAGGATCTACCCAATCACACTTAAACAACACATTTTTAAGTTCGTTGGTGTATCTAATTTCAATTACATCTGTAAGCAACTCATAGTAAAACCTAATTCCTACACAGGGATTAATGTCCTTTCGGCTTGAAAAACTTAGCACATTAGCTTTGAGCGCTATCCCAAAGTTCTGAGTTGCCCGTCTATTGTCTAACTCTTTAGTATGAAATCGGAACCCATTAATATCAAAAGCTTTGTAGCAACATGCCGCTATAAATAGGCCATTCAACAAAGCATTAATTTCTAGAAGCAAAGGTTCACCAGATGTTCGCAAGGTTTGCACCTGATTACAAGTTTAGTCATAGTTAGGAATGTAAATACCTAGCACAAGCGTATAAATCTAAACTAGTTGAAAGATGAGGTGGCCCTTATGTGCTTTTTAAATCATATGTTAAATGAGTTGAAATGTTAAATATATATTATATGATCGGTTGCGCGAGGCAACCTCTGTCTTAGTTTGGCTAAGTATTTCCTATAAAAACAACAATGTGAGCTACTTACCAATTTTAAATGACTTACACTAATATACGTGTAAAAATGCATTTGAGATATGCTTAGTTTGAATAATGAATATCGAACGAATGGTTGAATCAATGTCATGTTGAATAATACATATCAGTGAGCTTGAATCCACTCACTATTGGTGAGGTCAAAGAATGTTTCTTCTCCTACTGGGCTGTTATGAATTCATTGGGGATGAGTTAGTTTAGTTTTAATGTGTCACATATACATGGAGCAGAAATTGGTACATTCTTTCATCAAATACCCTCTAGCTATTGAATCCTCGAGATGAGCCCTATTACGAATATAATGTTTCAATGTCTTAAGATACCTTTCAATTAGGTACATCCATCGAAATTGAACTGGCCCACACAACATAGCTTTGTCAGCTAAATATATTGTGAGATGCACCATTACATTAAAAAAAACAGGTGGGAAAATTGTCTTAAGATGACTAAGTGTCAGTGCAATTCGATCCTTAAGATTCTGTAACTCGGTCAAGTAGGAAACTTTTGAACACAGTAGGCTAAAGAAGTTCCTGAGCTCAATCAAAAATTTAACAACCTTCTTCGACAAACATTGACGAATGGCAATAGGAATTAATTGTTGTATAAGGATATGAGTATCATAACTTTTTAAATCAGATAGAGCCCTCTCCTGCATGTTCACTCGTCTGGAGATATTGGAACAATCACTACTACAAAAATGCATAAATATCACAGGTTTTTACAATGATGTTTCATATTTTATCTCGGTTACAAAAGCGTGATTGATCCAGGTGAGATTGTAAGTCATCACTTTTTTATCACGGTTTACAACCGTGATTAAAAACTTACAATAATCACACACTAAAAACGTGATCTTTTATGGTAAAAACTGAGATGAAAAGAAATCTCGTGTGATCTTTTATGAGTTTTAATCTCACTTTCTTTGAAAAACTGTGGTCAAATATAGATAAATGACCACGCTGAAAAAATGAATTAATTTTAAAAATAATAAAAACCCATCAAGCACTCTGACATTTTGCAAGACGCTCAAGAATAACTTTTTCTCATCACGGCTTATTGTGAATTATGCTGCTGGTAGATATGCCCTATTTGCTCCTCTGAACTGCAAATGTAATGATTGTCGCAATCCCATATCTTCTAAATCATGCCTAACATTGATAGTATCTTTCGATCTTATTTTGTCTCCTATATCGTCCATAGTAAGTTGTCACACACATTCTTCTCATTGTGCATGATATCCAAATTAGGCATCACCAAGTTATCCTTCCAATAGGGTAGCTTAAAAAAATATATTTTTTTTTCCAACTATGGGTGCGAGGCTCAGTTGATCTAGGTAGCTGTCTTCTTAAGTCAGTTGGCTTGTAAATAGTTAGTATACCCTCTGCGTCCAGTTGGGTTAACAATTCATGACCATTTAATCTCTTCGGGGCCAGACCAAATTCACGGCTCCCATTGAAGGCAATTCTGTTCCTTCTGAACCTATGTATACTGGATAGGAATCATCTGTGACCCATGTAAGTAATTCTTACCATAACCTAATCACCATGACTGTGTGCCTTATCACAAGGCAGATAAGCGAATTTCCCTTTCGTACACTAGCCAGATAAGTTAGTATATGCTAGGAAATCGTTAATCGTCCACAACAAGCATCACGAAGGTTGAATATTTCATTAAAGGCAGCATCAAATGCCATTACACCTGCAGTCTACAATTCCTGTAACTCTTCTATCAATGGTTGTAAGTAAACATCGATATTGTCTTTCGGCCATTTTGGCCTATCAATTAGAGTTGATAGAATTAGAAAATGGTTACTTCATGCACAACCACGGTAGAAGATTATAAAGAACAAGGACAATCGGCCATGTACTGTGCACTATATTCATCGCACCAAAAGGATTTACCCTATTCGCAGCCAAATGGAGCCTTACATTTCAGTTGTTAGAGGTGAAGTCCGGATGCTACTGATTGAAATCTTTCCAAGTTGGAGAGTCAGATGGATGTGTCATTTTTCCATTATCATGAGTATTCTTTGCATGCCATCTTATTAATTTTGCTATCTTCAATTATATAAACAACTTCTTCAACCTTGGCTTCAAACAAAAGTGTCGGACTTGTTTTACAGCAACTGGTTTTGTATTTTTTCTTCCACCGACCATGGCTACTCTGGGCTACAGGGTCTTGCTTCCATCTAAAACTAAACATACAAGGCGTTTGTCAAAGTTGCATACCCATTTCGAAACAGTATACAACTATTCGGGCATGCATCCCATGTCTCATACGTGAACCCCAAATCTTTTGTCAACTTATAGGCGTGATAGTATAACTCACAAACCTTCGCACCAGCTAGCAGGACCTTTTAAACAACTTTAATAACATGTCAAACAAGCTATTAGTCCACTGGTTAAGAACTTTCAAATGCAACAACTCAACTATGAAAGACAATTGACTGTAATGTTGGCATCTGGGATACAACTTAGTGTTTGTATCATTTAAAATGCTGAAAAACCTTAATACATCTTCATTGGCACTGGACCTTAAATTACTGGCACCTTCTTCATCTATCAGAGTACTTGATTCTAGTTTGGGCATCCCAGCCATTATATCTTGCGTCATTTCTGACATTTGATCACCAGGCACCACCATGTCTTCATATAAATCAACTCTTTCCGAAGCACGTTGTAATAAAACGTAAGCCTCGCTATGTTTTGTCCAATTCTTGTAAGTCTTTAAGAACCCCTGCCTCAACTGATGGTTCCTTACCAAATCTCGAGTGAAATGATATTGATTAATACACTTTCTGCACGAGCAATTTATCGATTGCAGAGCAGTCAACTGGTATGTGTAATGAAGTCTTCAATCCCTTGGACATATCGAAAGGACAACCTATCCGACAAGTCAATCCAGCTTTTGTCCATCACTTTAAGCACAATGTCGTTGACCGTACTAAATAAGTAGACAATATATGGTTTAATAATTTACCAATTGACACCTACATGTATGCTAGTTTGGAAAAAAATCTAAATGACCTAGACTGACTACAAAGTAATTAGTCTTATCCCGTTTGAGAATGCACGATCTACCTCTTACTCAACGCAACATTTGCTCGTTCTATTGTCAGACGAAATTTCAGCAGCATCTCTATGTAGTTTTCCGAGCACACAACATAAAAGTGGTGTTTCATGCATTTATGTATGTACCCAGAAAACAACGGGAGTAGTTACACGAAGCCTCGCCTAATATAGAACTCGCATGATCAGCATTGAGTACAAGATGGATAATTGCATTCCCAAACTGTCCAAAATTGGACAATTCAAGAATCGTATATATCGATTTGTGCATCCATGTAGCAAAAACAAATCAGGCAATAAAAAACCCATGTCGTCGCACCACGGATGACCCAATCGATACTTATGATACGATTCTCACGGGTCTAAGTTTATTTAAAAAAATAAATATATGCACATGCATGCAGATAAATGTACTATTCAAATTGTGACAGATGATGCGTATCATGCTGAGTTACTATTTTTATAGTTCAATTATGAAAGACATATTTTACTCTCATAATTTGTAAAAAGAGAGAGAAAAAAATAAGTGAGAGGCAA
This sequence comes from Pouteria glomerata, assembly GCA_035590655.1. Lineage (NCBI taxonomy): Eukaryota > Viridiplantae > Streptophyta > Magnoliopsida > Ericales > Sapotaceae > Pouteria > Pouteria glomerata. The sequence goes on from JAVXUM010000036.1 coordinate 22,487,424, forward strand.
AACACATAGTATGAGAAAGAGAGAGAGAGAAAAAAAATTGGTGATAGGAAATGCTAAACATCACAATAGTTAGGTTTGTTGGCTTTTTAGCCGTGTAGGATTATTTTTGTATTCTTTAATTTTTTAAAATGTCTATTTAAAGCTTGATTTAATTTAAAAAAGCTAAATTTTTCTCTGGTATAATTTTTTTGTTTGATTTGCAGTCTCTAAAATTTATTTTTTAAGTTATACTTTGTAGATGTATTATTATCATTCGTAAAAATTAAAACTCATGAAAATACTTAAAACAAATAATAAATTAAGCATATTTAGTTCGACCAAACTAGTTTTTCAACAATTAACTATTTATCTGATTTTTCTTTCAAATAATTTAGCAATTAACAATTAAGAAATAATAACTTAACAATTAACAACTAAACGATTAGGCCCCGTTTGACAACATTATTGTTTATCTGTTATTATTTTTTTATTGCAGTTTTCTATTTTGTGTTTTCTGTTATCTTTTTTCTTTCCTGAAATGAAAACTAAAATTTCGTTTGAAAATATAATTTTGTTTA
>JAVXUM010000036.1:22488080-22499662 GCA_035590655.1 Pouteria glomerata
TTATAAATATATTAATTTAATTATGATATTTATTTAAAATAATTTAATAATAATAAATTATTAAATTAAATTAAATTTATTATTATATTAAATTAAATTAATTAATTTAGCTTTATTATTTATTAAAATAATTTAATAATATATATTTAATTTAATTAATGTTTAATCTAATTTAATTATTTATTATATTATATTAATTATATAATATAATTATATTAATTTAGTTTTATTATTTATTAAAAATAATTTAATAATATATGTTTATGTAATTAGTGAATTCAATTATATTATTTATTAAAATGATTTATTTTAATAAAATATTTGAATAAAATAATTTATTTTTATATGTTGTAACGAAATATGGACAAAATTTAAAATTCACAAATCAAATAAAATAAGTAATTTTAATTTCACTCTATTTCTTTTCTTTTATTTTCTTTTCGACGAGTTGTTAGTCAAAATAATGTATTTGCTGTGGAGCCGCAACAAATACATTACACTTGTTTCTTTTATGCATTAAAAAAAATTTAAAAATTCATCTCTATTAACATGAGGTTTGCACAAGGAGGCAACTCTCATTATCAGTAAGATTCTGGCTTGAAATGCCGTTCAACATCACCCATCCCACCTTCATTTTCTGCATGTTGCAATTATTAAGTTGTCTTGTTTTGTAGGCCTAAACCCCCTCCACTTCAAACCAACTCACATTTGGAAATCTACTTCCATGCTCTAGAATTAATTCTATATAACATTGATTCATAAAGCAATTGAGAAAGCTTTGTCTTCAAAATTTTTAATTCAAAAAAAATTCAAAATAACCTTGGTGGTAAAGCCACAAATTATGGGGGAAAAAAAAAAAAAACATTCAAGCTCTCTGCTGCTCCTTTTATCACCTTATTTTTTTTATTTTTTTTTTCTTATTCAAAATGCAATTTGATGCCATGAACCCATAAAAGCAATTTGATGCCAGTGATGAACGAAACACCAACAGTCGAACTATAATCATAGATTGTAAAAATCTATTAATTAAAATAAAAAAATAATTAGTCACATAACTCGCAACCCAAACCCAAGCAAACAAACCAAAAAAATAAATAAATAAATAAAACTTCGAATGACAAAAGAACCAAAATCCAAAGATACACAATTAGCCAACATATATAGAGAAAAACTAGAAACCGAAATATCTAAATCGCAAAATACCCATACAAAATGAACCCAAATCAGTCATAGGAAGCAACAAATAGTTGAAAACAGAACCCTCGAACCACAGGAAGAGCACAAAAAACAAATCAAATAAGAACTAATCTAAAAACAATTTTCTAAGAACTAACGCAAACAACTAACAATTCAGAAATCAATTTTGTGGGCACATCCGAATCAATTAGTTGATTATTAGATTCATAAATCAAAGATACAATACCAATTGAATACAGTCAATCTAGATATCTCAAAACACTAGGCTGTGAGAACACAAAATCACAGGAAACACAAATTAAACCTAAAAGAGGATAAATAAACAAGAACAGATTAGCCAAGCCAAAATATAAACAAGAATAGATAACAAAACCCTAGATAATGAAAAACCACAAACCGGAACAAAAGCGTAGAAATCTTACAAGGAAAATACCTTGCATCGAACGGATGATAGGAGAAGGAGACACACCCTTGATGAAGAACAAAAACTTAAGAAGAGCGCCACCTTTGTACTGAGATGTAGCCGTCGATGGAGAAGGAAGCCCGATGAGGGTTTTGCCAGTGGATATGGAGAAGACCCAAGTTTTCTTAAAGTACTTGGAGACCCAAGTTTTCTTAGCTGTGGAGAAAGAAAGAGATGACAAAAGAGAGCAAGCTCGAAGGTTATAGCTAACACCAGCAACAGAGGCGACGGCTTCGGCGAGGTTCATCTGCAGGAAGACTCGGATTGAGCCAAAAATTGAAAGAAATTGAGAAAGAGATAGAGCGAGAAAGTAAGAGAACCAAGAAGGGAACGCGAGAGGGAAATAAGCAGGCGAGAACTAAAGAGCTTCATCAACCACCTTGAAGAGGCAGAAATAGGCTATCGAGCGTTCTCTCAGCCTTCGTTTCCCTAATTTCTAGTAGTGATTACTTGTCATAGTGCTAATTACATCCTGATGGCATTTGTAACATATAGAGTGCCGTCCTAAACTTAATAATCGATGAAAGAACATTTTTTTCCCTCTTAAAAGCATGCCCTCACTATGGAACACACGGCATTCTCGTACATTAGCTAATATTATGTTGTTGCGTTTACTAAAAAATCTAAAATAGTGTATCTTTGGATTTTCTATTACAGCATCAAAACCAGCTGCACTATATGATAAAGGCTTGTTTCTCTCAAATTTAATCTTCTACCAAGAGCCATTTCTCAAAATTGTGAATTGGAAATATATTTTAAATATAAATTAATAAAATAGGATACATAAGTTTCAACTTTCATGTTTAAGAATGAAATTCAAATGGGAAAAAGTATAAGTGATAATGAAAAAAAAATCTATTGAACGAAATGATTTTAAATGCCTAACATTGTCAGAAGAATAACTAGCACTGACATGCAGTTGATGGGATAGACATGTATCATGGGTGTTCTGTTCTGAGTGCCAGAACCGCAAACCCAACAAATAATGTAACTACTTGACAAATGATGTTTCCAAAGCATCAAGATACAAACTATGCTTCTCATTCGTCCGTTCCATGCACTGACACAAATAGAAATCAATTAACCAATTCCAAGAAATTTAAACTTATTACGAATATAAAGAAAGAAGTGTAATGAATAACTTATGTAGCTTGAAAAAATTAAGTGTATAGTAGTTAGACAGATTCATAAATAGAAAAATTTTATAACAACCATAGCGCTCACTATTCTAAAAAATAATACATTTTAAAAAGTCAGGGTATTGCCATTTAGTGCTAGCATTTTTAATCATTTGCTGAATTTTTTTATAGGCTAGCTATGAATTGTTTAAAGATGAAGTTAATGCCAGATCAAGGTCTGTGATATTACCTCGAGATGATATTACCGGCTAAACTAGTAAAGAAAACACCAAGAAAACCTAACACTAGGAAGACCTAAAGGAACTGTCATATGGTTTGAAGAACGAGGGAATTGTTTAGGCATTCCAAAGGAAGTTCATCATTACTAGTTCAAGGAAAAGCAAACCTCCAATTGGTTGTATTTAACATGTAATTTTCTAATATTCACTATCTTCCATAGAGAGAGAGAGATAGTACAAACATCAACCTACATCTACAAGGTACCAAAAATTAGAAAATCACACTGAAACAATACATAGAAGCAAAATTTCCTCTTTACATCTAGTAGATATTGTCCTAGTTATCAATTGTATCCACTCAAATAAATTAAATGTTGCTGCTAAAAATTTTTGAGCTACCATAGAAAGTTAGATGCATAGAGAATTGATGCAAACAAGTTGAAAAAAATTTCTTCCCATAATTGATTCAAATTTCATTCATTTTTGATGGAGTGATTCTGCATCCATACAATTTCAAGAATCTGAGTGCATAAATTACACAATTATGGGTTTCATAACCATCGAAAGATCAAAATTCTTCATTTCGCAATTTGTGGCCAACTTTAGATATAGGAAATAATTCAACAGTGTTGCATTGGATCTTTTGGCTTTCTCAAACACGTAGCTCAATTGCAACAGAATAATTGATATGTGACCATCACTGTGGTTACACTAGAGTTATAATGCAGCATTGACAGGTGATCTATAAGATATTTACTATCCAATCAACCAACCAAGGTGCTGAAGAATCTACGATGGACAAGCAAATTGGATGAAACAAGATGGTGTACAACTAAAACAATTTCCCCTAGTTTAGTTAAAAGTCAACTTCCAACATATTTGTTATTCTTCGTACTCATAGCAATGACATCTCTACAAGGAACAAGGTTAAATTTTTGGATTTAGGGGAGCAGACATAGTAACTTATGTTAGCTCTATGACTTACGGTCGGGGATCGTAGGATTAAAATTCAACAATTCAAATGCATCTGAACCGTTACATTTTAATTCAATGGTCTCCAACCATAATGTCAACAAGCTGACAAACAAAAGTATGTTAGCCTCTCCTTTTCAAATTTTTTGAAATAAATTCATGTCAACATGAATTTTCCAACAATTTTAAATCAATAGTGACAAGGTGCCTATTAACATCCAATACAGAAATAAATTTTCTTTTCACTACTTTCAAGCACACAAAACTATAGCCATGGTTTCCTTTTTGAAGAGAAAGAATAGTACAAAGGTAGAATAGTTGGCCATGATTATGCTTAAGTTATAACATTTTCAAGAGATAGATATTTCAATATCAAGTAATTTAAGAATCTAGCTACATTTAGAGAAGGGTTGAATGTAACAAGCTAACAAAACTGACCTATTATAATCAGGCTTCGAATTTAGAAAAAACCAACAGCCAATTCAACTTCTAAAAATTTGATTATTCTTTAGTCACCACAATGCTTCCCTATCACTAACTCCTAAACACTCATCATCCCATTCTCAATTCTTTTTCTTTTTCAGCTCAGCCCTGAACACCAACCAGGAGCTCCCACCTACTCAAAAGTTTGTGTTGTGCAATATTCACTTTAGTCATAGAGTTCTTATTTTTGGAAACACAAGAAGCAAATTTGCTTATTAGTTAATAATCTCACTTTGAGACGTCCAATTGAAAGCCCTTGTTCTTTATATCCCCATCAACCATTTGGATGGAATAAAATGGAAATGGAGAGAGGAAGAGGAGAGGTATAGAAAGAGAATAAATGATTTGAGAACATATGTTATGTTTATGAGTTTTATGGCAAGGAAAAAAAAGAAATGGAGAAAAATAGGAACCTAAAATCTTTCATTTTTGTCAGCAAATGGAGAAGAAAAAAATTAATTAATGAACTTTAACAGTATCATATTTGACTATCAAATAAGGAACAAACTAACAAAAATTAAATGCAGGTAAAAGGAAATGATAAGAAAATACTAATGCACACTTTCTTTTCTGTTATCTCCTTTTTATCTACCAAACAAGAGAAAGAAATTAACATTTTTCTTTGTTTCTCCTAAACTCTCAAACACAAGTGAAAAGAAAACCTTCTCTTATTACTAATGTTTTGTCTTCTTTTTACTAATGTTCTGTTTTGTTTTCTTCTCTCTCTTAAACTCCCAAACTAAGCATAAATCCTAAAATCTCTTTATGTTCCTTTATTTGTAGCTGCAAATTCCAAATTTCGACTCGAACTCTCTAATATCAAATTATAATTGTGAGACCACCTATTGTATCTGTCCAAGATCAATGAATAAGAGGAGCGAGATAGACAATGACACACATTACAAAACATTACTCTGAATGACTAACATTCAAGCACCCATAAAAATCAACGCATATGCTACAATTCACGTTCTTAAATCTCTTTATCTTAACCAATCCAATCAACTTTCCTCAAAATTCCATATACATCAAGAAAACATCTAAACAAATACACATTAACAACATCAAGAAAGTGACAAGAAAACGAACCCAAAAAAATGAGGATTTCTGCTCTAGCATTTGTATTCCAGGTAATGAAATCTTTTGAATCATTAATGGTGACGAATGACAAGTTCGAGTTACTCCGAGTCAACTCATTCCAGCAACCCTCTTCCTCCGCTGCTGTCGCCATTGCCATGACGTGATTTGGTAGCTCCGACTAAAAATTCTCTTTTATAGTTTGTTCTGACAATGCTCAGAGATACGGTCCCTGGATTTAACAAAGAAACCCACGGTCGATGCTTCTCTCTTCTATTCTTCGTGGTGAAGAGAGAAAGCGTGTATTGTTTATTTGTTGGAGGGGGGCCTTGAAAGACTCAACAAGGAGTCATTTTTTACACGTGTCAATAGCATCGAATGGGCGCCACATCATCGCCAACAATTAATGTTAGCTAGATATTTTTTTCATGGGAACTTTTTTGAATTTTGTTTTGTTTCACTAATGTTTTGGGCAAAAAATGAACAACTATTATTGAATAAAAATAATTTAAAAATATATGATTAGTGAAAATGCAATTTAAGAGGATGGTTATGGTATGCTACAAAAACACTATACGGCATGGCATTTCTTTGCTTGGGTATTATACATGCTGAATGATCAAGCATTTTTGCCTAAAAAACGTTATTTCATGTTGTAGTTTTTGGATTAATTTTCTGTTAGAAACCACTATTCCATGTAGCATTTTTTGGACTAATTTTTGGTTAGAAATCGTTATTCCATTTAAGCAATTTTGCACGTTAGGGAAAAATGCTCTCTGACAAACCAATAACATAAACTGCAGAATTTTACTTTTTGAACATTTAAAAAAAAATAAAAAATAAAAACTAAAACTGGTGGCACTTGGGTTGTATTTGAAATTAAGATTTGGTGTAGAAAAGAAGAAAAAAAAAAAAAAAAAAGGAAGAAAGAATAATAAGAAAACATGAAGTTTCAAATAAATGTTGTTATTTGGTTGAATTAGAAAATATATTTTAAAAAAATAAAAATTAAAAATCAAAGCATTTCTCAATAAATTAAATTTATATATGTATTTTTTCATTTATCAAATCCTAAGTTTTTTCTCTTCCATTTTCTATCGCAATTAAACAAGAGAAGTAATTTTGAAACTCTATACCTGATGAATCTATAATTAAAACATAAGCTTAGAGAAGTAAAAAATTATGCCAACCAAGCTCAGTACTTTTTTGAAACTAAAAGACACGATTTGTTTGGTTGGGTATAAATTAAGAATTAATATTTCACTTCACTAGACTATTTCTAATAGTATAAAAATGCAAACATTTTACAAATAGTTTTACAAATAATATGTTGTAGCTCTGACTAGTCGGAAGGCTCTTATAGATAGACTATAACACTCTAAAAAAAACAAAATGAAAAAAAAAAGAACATGGTAACTAACCTTTGCCAAGTTTTTCAATTAACTCCTAGAGATGCCATAGCCACACACTGATAAACATGTTGCTTTAGGAATTGATTTTGCATGAATAAATAGTTATCCATTCTTTGTAAATAATAGTGAAAGAAAAGCAGCATCTCTAAAGCAACAAAACCATCTCAAAGAACAAATCTACAAAGAAACACTTCCCACAACAGACCAACTCAGCTCAAAACTATCTTTTATAGTAGCATAATTATACCTATCTTAGCATTAGCATAGCTAAATCATAGCAACATAATTTTAGTAGTCCACAAAGTAGCCTATATCCATTATGGCAACAAAGAAACGCTGCAGTAATATGTAATGCAAAATGGGCAAACAATTACTGTTCAAAACCAGCAAATTCCAGCTTTAGTGCATGGCAAATTCTAGCTCAACAGTGTGCCAAAGCTCTACTGTAGAAGAGTCTTTGGCTAATCCCTTAAGACGCAATCAAGAATAAATTTCCTGTGAAAGAAACCACCTAGTAAAGCCGCCATAGTCATATATAAAGAGTAAGCAAAAGTAAGAAAATTTATTATTCCAACAGATGAAATTGTTAGTCCTACTATGTTAATTGAATTCAAAGCCTACCCATTTAGTTGGTCTAACCAAAGCCTACTAACGAAAACACATTATCCCAAAAAATAAAAAAATAAAAAATAAAAAATAAAGTAAATAAGAAATTGTCAATAGCATGTGCAACCCCATCATTCACAATAGTAAAAAAAAAAGTAGCAAGAGTAATGCAATGGCTAGGGTAATAACAATAAATCATGGAAGCCAAAACAAAGACCAAAAGACTAAAAATGACCATGACCACAAACCCAAGCAAACCAAATCTCTCATGGATAATTCACTATCATCTCTACAGTATGCCAAAGCTCAACATATGAAGCATTTAGTCAAAGTAGCAAATACAAATATAAGCACTTGAACTTATAACAAAATGATTACAATCACATGCGAGGGCCTTTATTAAAAATAACTACATTAACATGTGCCTTTATACTTTCTTGAATCTCAAATTCTGAATAACTATAATTTTTATAGCCTTACTAAAGGCAGAGTATACTTGGCATTGCAAAGTTGTATCCCTCCCTAATGCATACATTTCATGAATTTCCTATCATCCACAGTCTCACTAGGATAATCACATTAAAATCAAAGGCCATCCAATGCATATCCTTTAGCACATATTAACATAGTTTCATGTTTATTAAAACCTACCTTGGAAGCACTAATGGAGCTTTGCATGCTGTGTGACAATGAAATTTCTAAGAAAAATATATCACTCTTACATTTTAAATAATCATGGGCTTCAGTTAGGAAGAATGTAGACGGCCATCACTACAAATGGTAATGCATTTTTATAGTCAAAACGTACCTTTTTTAGAGCAAGTTGTTATCAAATTGGCGAGTACGAAACATTTGTACTTTATTACACTTTCCAAGACCAAACCTGAATATAAATGAACAACCTTAAATTAGTACCTTAAAAGCAATAAATACAAATAAACCTGAATAATGTTTATTTGTATACATTAAAGAAAGTAAATGTTCAAAAATCAAAATGTCAAAGATCTATGATAAAAGGGCTATCAGAAAATATTAATCCATGCCACAACTAGGAATCTTCTGAATTCGCACTGGGTTCCTATGCCTCTCCACTAACTGTGGCTGAGTCGAATGCTCTGTTTGCTGTGAGCGTGGCCCAATCCCTTATACTTGGCTATGGAACCCCTCTAGCTCGATTGCTTGGGCCTAGCAGAGAAGCTACTCTAACTATATATGACTCGCCTCTATCTTATGCTAATACCGAGGTGTCGTCTTTTTCCTTCTCACATATAGCATCTAAGATGGTGGAACTAATCTACTTTAGGGTAAAGTTGGCATAACTAACTCCAAGTAATGTAATGGCAATGCCTCAGCATCCTCAGTTATCACTGTGTAGTCATCGATACTCGGACGGTCACTAGCTGCACTGGCTGATGTGGATGAGCCCATCTTGATTAAAGTGGAAGGCCCATCTCCTACTAAGACTGATGGGGGGCCCTAGGCAGATGGTGCAGGTCTAACTTTAGCTAAGGTAGGCGGTTTTACTTTGTTTGATCTGAATCTCGTAGCACCCCCCTTCAACTCGATGCTCCTCATTAAGGGTTACAACACACCTCCGACCCACTGCCCTCAATCTTGTCGCTAACTATTGTACATTTTGCATATTAGTGCAAGTGAAAAGGTCTGCCACAATTTGAGTGGTTGTGAGTGCAATCTGTACATGAAAAAATAGTAAAAGCGTTAGACAAAATCATAAGAATATAGAGGCGAGTCATGTACAGTTACTAGCTGTACATTTTATGTGTACTAAGAATATATACTTACATACATTTTATGTGTACTAAGAATATATACTTACTAACATTTCTTTTGTGGCAGTTACCGGCTGGGACCCAATAGGGGGCACATTGTGAGGAGGTCTGATAGGATGTCTAATAATCAACTCGTACCACTGTATATATGGATCACTACAATTCATTTGACCTGTAAATGTAACGGTAGTGACCACTCAAGCACGTTGATCACTTCAGATGGTGATACTCCAATCCATCCCAACCCTACTTTGATGATTGATAGTGTGTAAGTTAGTAGATGCATCACAAGTCAACGGCTCATGATGAATCATCCCAAATTACCGCTTCACACGATTAGGCAGGTGCATCTCGACGATATCAAAGTATATCAATGGCGATTTCATCTGCCATATCTCTTGATCGGGAGCTAGGACATCTAGATCTGCTAGATATGGTTACCATGACATTTGTAACTCTACCATCAAGTCCAGCTGGTCCCTATACTCAATCAGAGTACGTGAAGATGTCAATGTAAACCCTCTATGTTATCTGTTGAAAGTTTAGATATATTTATTAGTTCATTATCAAAACTAAGAAACATAACCTAGAACAAATATAAACAAAATAACTAATTTAACATTGTTATACCTGCAGTTGTATGGATTGGCTGGCCACGCTAGGGGGGCTGGCCTTACTAATGGAGGTGCCACTACTAGTAGATCTGCTTCTTGTACCACATCTGCTGCATCGAGTTGTGGTATATCAGGCTATCCTACATCTAGTTCCTCGTCCATATGTGGGTTGGCTCATCTACCTCAACGACAAACAATAGGTCTGAATACAGCAAACCGCTCCCATGCCTATATCTGGAGAATGACTAAGGGGCTAACCATTTTCTTTTCCCGTGTCTGTGATATCTTACACATTTCTCAGTATAAATAAGTTAATGCTGCTCCTTCCTAACTACACTATCTAACATGACCCAAATCCTCGAGCAACGGCCAATGAGACTTGTTAGGAAATAAGCATCCTCCAATCAATATAAATAGAGTCGCACGGGCATGCCGTCACACAACGTCATCGTCGATATTCGCTAGGAGATGTCAAAAATACTGGAGCAACCTACTAAACTTTATTTCATTCTCTCTGATAGCATCAGCAGGTGGAGCTATGCCTAGCTGGCCCTGGACTATGTCTCTCCATGCAGGCACTGTATGAGTCATATCAACACTAGTGACTACCATGCCATCAACAAGTAACCCGGTAATGGTACTGATGTCTTGCAATTTAATGGTAAACTCACCGATTGGCATATGAAAAATCTGAGTCTCAACGCGCCATCTTTCCATTAGTGATATGAGCAAAGGCCTATATTGTAATACCCTAAATTTTCTAAGTGAATGTACATGGAGTATTTGATATGTTGTAAACTTAACTTGAAATCTAAGATAAGGAATCTCCCTAGAACTTGAATTTAGCTTAAAAAAAATGATATTTGAGCATTCTTAAACCCTAAATTAAATTAAGATAATATTGGTTCAAGGTTTAGGGGGTTAGAAAACCCCAATTGGTTAAGTTGAATTTAGTAAATTTTCAAGTGATTCTAAGTGATTTTAAGCTTCAAAGTACTAAAATTTTGGCTCAAATTCCGGGAAATTAAAGTATTCTAGAGGGTTAGAATGGTAATTAGAATTTAAAGAATGAATTGGATGAAAAATGATGAGGTGGCCGGCCATGTTGAAGAAATTACACCAAATTTTGACTTTTTGGTACTAACTTTGACCTAGGGACATAAAGGCAATTATGTAAATTGTTGAGGGGCAAAATGATAATTTGGAAATGAGATTTGACCAGTCAAAGGAGGTGGAAAAAGAGACAAAATTGGTGGTGTAGAATGGCATAGAATTATGTGGAATGTTCTACCATTTTCTAGTTAGTTACATGGTATATTAGGTGTCCAATTTGATTAATTAAGTAGGTGCCACCATAAACTTAGGTGTAAAGTTTAATAATTAATTCAATTAATATGTGTTAGCTTATAATTGGACCATAGAAGCAAGTTGGAGAGGGAAGAAACCTAGTTTAGCCAAATAGTGAAGAATAATGTAGGAAAATGTAGAAATGTGTAGAAAATTCTTCCAAATTATGGAATTGTCACATGGTGTATAATAAAGTGGGACCCACCAACCAAGCTTAGGTGTATAATTATATAATAAAAAAAAAAAACAAGTGTTGAAAGAAGA
>JAVXUM010000036.1:22524567-22534663 GCA_035590655.1 Pouteria glomerata
CTGATGCGTGGACGGTAATTCATGGTTTGTGTGTATCTCATGCTCACTCTCCGTGCCTTCGGGTGCGGGGCGTGACAGAAGAAGACTGCACAGATTAGGAAACATACAGAAAATTCCAGTACGCATTGCTTGCAGCACGCAGGGAGCGCGCGGCTGCGCCATATGGATGCTGGGAGCCCACAGGATGCACAATGGTTCGAGCAGATTATTTTATGAAAAATTTTCTTTCCGTTTTAGAAATCTATGTTTAGGAGATCTGTTTATTTGAGTCCTAATTAGAATAGGATTTTGTAACTCTATATATATGTACCTAGCATTAATGAAGAATATACTTGAGGGGAATATATTATAGAGTCTTATGAGAGAGAGAGAATTTTTTCCTTGTGAGCGTATAGGTCTTTCTCTTGTTTTATTTATTCCTGGTTGAGTCTGTTTACTTTTTAAGGAGTTAGGAAGTGGGTTTTCACTTGGTCTAGGTGTATTGTAGATTCGAGCAAGTGCTTGAAATAAGTCGTGCGAGGAGTCGTAGAGATTTCAAGTGGGTACTTCTAACCTAATTATATAGTGAAAACTGTTTTGAAGTTTTTTCCTGGATAGGATTTTTCTCGTTAATTCTTGGTGCCTTCATACTTAATTTTTTATTGTGTAGATTGGTTTATTGATTTGGGTGATTCGGAGAATTTTCATAACATCCCAACATTTCATTAAAAAAATTACAACAAAATATAAATAATAAAAGAAAAATTAAATAGCAAAAAATAAATAAATAAAATGCACAACAATAGCTTGGATACCAATAACAAATCAACAACAAGAAACAATAATTTAAAATAACCATTACACTCCTCCAATCTAATTTATCAACATCACCAAACAACAACAAACCATTCCCAACACTACCAAACCAACAACAACAAAATAAATTAACATAATAAGAAAAAAATAAACAAAAAAACACCTACCTGCTGGAGCAAGGGTTGCAGGTGACGGCGAGCGGCGGCAGTAGCTAGCAGAGGAGAGCAGACGCAGGCGCGGGAGAGAAAAAAAAATGGGAAGAGGAAAAAGAAAGAATGAAAAAAAGGAGCTCTTAGTTTTTTGAGTAGAGAATCAGCGACTGCTATAAGCAGTCGCTAATATTGATCGTGCATGCTATATTAGCAACCGCTAAAAGCGGTAGCGCTAATTTTTTCGTCGCCAAAGTGTGAGCCGCACTTCATTAGCGACTACACACCTGCGACCGTTTATAGCGGTCGCTGATAAGCATTTAGCGACTGCCAAAAGCGGCCGCTCGTGATTTGCCCGTCACCAAAGCTCAACTCTCTTACAGTACGATGAGGTACAGCGCCGTCAACGTCAATGGTTGTTACTCTATCTTTTATATATATATATATAATAAAATTTATCCCTAGGCATGAAAACATAACCTAATCAATAAAAAAATTCAATTATAAATTTATAAAATAAAACTTGCATATAAAAAATTATAAAAATAACTTATAAGTTAAAAAAATTTTAATTTTTAGGATATAAAAAATTAAACTCTGTCTATCTTGGGGTTTTCTTAACATAGTCAGTCCCAAGCTCAGATAAAGAAGGAAAGTTGTGCATTAGTTAGCTAGCTGCCAACACAATACTCAATCGAATTTTTTCATGGATTCAAAACCTATTGAAAGTTCGTTGGGGCATACCATACTTAGCGATGCGCTGCATGATCGGAGTACAGTAAAAAATAAATAAGGACCGCTACATCAGCGCCAGGGTGCAGTATTAAATAGGTAAGAGTGCTCACACTTTTTTAGACGAGTGAGAGGGGTAAGGAAGTTAGTTCAAAATAGAAAGTTAAGATTAAGTACTTGGAACATTGGGAGCCTGACTGAAAAACTTATGAAAGTAGTGGATACAATAGAAAGGAGACGTATCGCAATTGCTTGCGTACAAGAGAAAAAGTGGATGGGAAAGAAAGTTAAAGAGATTAAGAAAAATGGGTATAAGTTACGGTATACGAGACTTAATAGATCGAGGAATGGGGTCAACATAATGGTAAGTAAGGACATAAAGGAAGATATAATAAATGTAAAACGATATGGAGATAGAACTATTACAATTAAGTTAGTGTTACGAGAAGAGATAGTGAACGTAATAGTGCTTACGCCCCCTGGTGGGTTGAGGAGATGGACATAAAGAGAAGTTTTGGGAAGACTTAGAAAGAGATGGTCTTCATAGGAGGAGAGTTGAATGGTCATACAGGACGTGATATAGATAGATACATAGGAGTACATGAGGGATATGGATACGGTAATAAAAAAGAAGAAGGGAAATATATTTTGGAGCTTACAGTGGCTTATGTCTCATGGTGACTAAAGCTTTTTTTAGGAAGAGAGAGGAATATTTGTTGACTTATAAAAGCGGTTCGTCAAGGACATAGATTGACTTTTTCTTAGCTAGGAAAAGAGATCACCTAACTTGTAAAGTTTATAAGGCTACACTGGGGGAGAGCTTGACTTCCCAACATAGGTTGTTGATCATAAATTGCAGCTCCAAAGGTAGACTAGAAGAAAGAAGTTGTATAGATACTCAAGAACTAAATGGTGGAACTTGAAAGGTAATAAGGTACTAACATTAAGGGAAAGAGTACTAGAGGAAGACGTTTGCGCGGTAAATAAGAGTGTAAATACTATGTGGGATAAGGTAGTAGAGTATATTAGAAGGCTAAGGAAAGAGTCTTAGGAGAATCCAAAAGGAGTGCTCCGACACAGAAAAAAAGGCTTGGTGGTGGAGTGAGGCCTCCAAGACAAGATAAAAGTTTAAAAAGAGTACTTTAAATTTTGGCAAAATGATCAAAACGCAGTAAACTTGGAGAGATATAAGTAAGCAAAATAAGAAACCAAAAAGATTGTTAATAAGATCAAGGCAAAGGCATTTGAGAAGTTATACAGGCAACTTAACAGTAAGGAAGGCGAAAGAGAGATATTTAAGCTTGCTAAAGCCAGAAATAGGCAAGTCAAGGACTTAAATCAAGTTAAATGTATTAAGAATGAGAATTAAAAAGTATTAGTAAATGAAGAGGAGATAAATGAGCACTAGAAGAGCTACTTTTACAAGTTATTTAACGAAAAGCGTAATAGTGACATATAAATGGGGCAACTTACCACTTTTAAGGAAGAAATGAATCATATGTGCTATAGGAGAATCAGTAGAAAAGAAGTAAAAGAAGTACTGAAAAAGATGAAGAATAGGAAAGCTGTTGGGATAGATGGTATCCCTATAGAGGTTTGGAGGTGGTTGAGCGAGGATGGCCTAAGTTGGTTGACAAAGTTTTTTAATGTAGTGTTAAAGAGCAAAAAGATGTCTGATGCATGGAGGAAAAGTATTCTTATACTCATATACAAAAACAAATGAGATATTTGAGGGATTAAATTAATGAGCCATACAATGAAATTATGGGAGAGAGTTATTAAGAGAATATTATAAGGGACTGCTAATGTTTCAGAGAATCAATTTCATTTCATGCCTGGGAGATCAACCATGGATACTATCTTTCTCCAAGGAGGTTAATAAAATAGTATAGAAAAGGTTAAAAAGATTTATGTATGGTGTTTATTGGTTGGAGAAGGCCTATGATAGGATTCCTAGTGAGAGTCCATGGAAAGTATTGGAAAAAAAAAAAAAAAGAGTGTGCGTTGCATATATTGAGGTAGAAAATGACATGTATCATAGAGTCGAGACATTTATACGGATGGCTGGTGAAGAGATTAAGGAATTTCCTATCACAATTGATTTACACCAAGGTTCAGTGTTAAGCCCGTACTTGTTTGTCCTAGTTATGGATAAAATTATTAGACATATTTAGGATGAGGTGTCGTGATGTATATTATTTATAGGTGATATTGTTTTAGTAGACGATATGAGAGAAGGAATGAATGCTAAGTTAGAACTGTGGCGGAAAATATTAGAAACAAAAGGGTTGAGGCTAAATTGATATAAGATGGAATTTATAGAATGCAAGTTTAGTCAAAGTAGAACAATTGGTAGTATAAAAGTAAGTTTGGACACTCAAAAGATTATAGAGAAAGAAAACTTTATATAACTTAGATCTATGATACAACAGGATAGAAAGATTGATACTGATGTAAGTCATAAGATTTAGGTTGGGTGGACCAAATGGAGGAGTGTTTTAGAAGTTCTGTGCGATTGGAAAGTCCCCCTCAAGTTTAAAGGAAAGTATTATAAGGCGACAGTAAGATCAGTGTTGTTATATGGATCAGAGTGTTAGGCAATAAAGCATAATTATGTTCAGAAGATAGCAGTTGTGGAAATAAGAATGCTAAGATAAATGTGCGGGATCATAAGGAGAGACATGATTAGGAACGAGGAGATTAGTGACAAAGTAGGAATAACACTGATTGAAGATAAAATAAGAGAAAATTGATTAAGATGATTCAATCATGTTAGAAGGCGTCCAACGGAGGCGCTTACTAAAAGGTATTAAAGTATGGAGATTGCTAAGAGTAAGAGAGACAGGGAAGGAGACCTAAGAGTAATTAGAAAGAAACTATTAAACACAACCTTTCTTACATGGATCTAACATAGGAAATGGCCCTAAACAAATTTGACTAGCGTCGTCAAATCCATATGGCTGACCCCACCCAGTGGAAAAAGATCCTAAACAGATTTGATTAGCGTTGTCAAATCTATATAGCCGACCCCACCTAGTAAAAAAAGACTTAGTTTGGTTGAATTAGGTAAGATATAAAAAATTAATTAATTTTTTTATTTATTTTAAATATAAAAATATAATAAAATTTGAATTTTAAATTTTAAAATTTAAAAAAATTAGTTTTAAAAAAAATTAAAAAATTAAAAAATTACCTATCACACAATTGAAACTCAAATCTCTTCTTGCAAAGTCCATCTTGGCCGTGTAGGATAAACCCACCCATAATAATTAAAATCCAAACCCCTGTTCCAGGGCCACACGTAAGACAAACTCTCCCTCAAGACAATTAAAATCCACCCAGCCTCCTCTTTTATCACATAAGACAAAGATCTCATTAAATATTATGTTTTGTAATATAAATATATATTTGTTATATGAATTTCTTAACATTAAATGTGAATTATTAAATTTTAATTTAATAATTATAATATATTTATATTATTTTAATATAAAATAAATCAAAATATGTCTAAATCTTTAAATTTAAAATCAATTATCTAAATTACAAGTTATTTAACTGGCAAATGCCACGCGAACTGCCCCGAACCCCCTTATATAAACCAACCAACATCCCTTCAGTCTTCAGAGATACAGAGACTCCACTACGTATACAATTCACCTCTTTCTTGTTCTTCTGCCTGTAATTGTCACAACAATGGAACCACCAACCAAAAACGACGTAGTATACGAGTTCCCTCCATACTTCTACGCATACAAAGACGGACGAGTCGAGAGATTCTTCGGCGTCGACAAGATTCCTGCTTCCATCGACTCCGAAGATGGCGGCGTTTCCTCCAAGGACGTCCTCATTTCTCCAGAAACGGGCGTGTCGGCGCGTGTCTTCATCCCAACCACTAACCCACCCCAAAAGCTCCCTCTCCTCGTCTACTTCC
This sequence comes from Pouteria glomerata, assembly GCA_035590655.1. Taxonomy (NCBI): domain Eukaryota; kingdom Viridiplantae; phylum Streptophyta; class Magnoliopsida; order Ericales; family Sapotaceae; genus Pouteria; species Pouteria glomerata. The sequence goes on from JAVXUM010000036.1 coordinate 22,530,178, forward strand.
ATGGCGGCGCATTTCTCTTCGGATCCCCCTTCTGTGCCACGTACCACAACCACGTCGCCTCTCTCGCCGCCGAAGCGAATGCTGTTGTAGTTTCCGTCGATTACCGGCTCGCGCCGGAACACCCAGTTCCGGCGGCTTTTGAAGATTCATGGACTGCACTGAAGTGGGTCGCTTCACATTCCGGCGGACACGGCCCTGAACCCTGGCTCAACAACCACGCCGATCTCCACCGGCTTTTTGTTGCAGGAGACAGCGCCGGAGGTAACATAGCACACAACGTGGCAGTCCAAGCCGGGTCGGAAGATGTGCCCGGTCTGAATTTGATCGGGGTTTGTTTGGTTCATCCTGGTTTTACTAGTAAAGAAGGAGATTTTCACGAGTCGTGGCCGTTTGCTTGCCCGACCACAACCGGTGCGGATGACCCGAGAATAAACCCGGGTGTAGACCCGAGACTGTCGGGGCTAGGGTGTGAACGGGTGGTGGTCTTTGTTGCGGAGAACGATGGCTCGAGAGATGGGGCCTTGTTCTATTGTGAGTCACTGAGAAAGTGCGGGTGGGGCAGAGATTTGGAGCTTGTGGAGTCACGTGGGGAAGGTCACGTGTTTCATTTGTTTAGCCCAACGAGGGAGAATTCCGTGGCTTTGCTCAAGAAGATGGCCACTTTCATCAATCAAAAATAGTGAATTAATAAATAATGTCATATCCTCCGAACAAAAATAAATAAATAAATAATAGAATAAAAAGTTATCATATTGTTATTTATAAAAGAGTATTTTGCATTTTACTCTTACATTTTACACCAAATTATTTTATGATGTTTTTATTATAATAATTAATTAGCTGAAAATTTTATTTATTCTAATTGGAAACCTTTGTCACCCTCTATTAATAATTTTATAGTTAAATAAACGCGCAACAATTCATTGAGAGATAAAACAATAAATGCACACATGACCTGAATTTTAACTCTAAGCAACAAAAACCTTATATTGCAATAAAATAAATTTTTAAACATTTAATTTTATCGTTATAATTTCAACGTTTGATCTTAAAAATAATTTAGTAAAAAGTTCAGGGTACAAAATATAAATTTTCCTTTTATAAAACTATCATTGTCGAGGTATTCTAATTACACTTCTTATATAAAGCTTTTAGTACGATAACGTTCCATATAAGAATAAGAATTTGACGGTGTGAGTTATATGCATTTGTGTAACTTGTGTTTGTTGTTGTGTGGAATATTTCAGTATTTTTTTTTTTTAATTAAGAGTGTTGGATCTAATTTATGTGCACCTCAATTAATCTCTGAATCTCTAATTTAATGATTGGATAAATCCGATCTTAAAGAAATTTGAATTAATGATCACTAGAGAGTAAACTAAAAATTTTACTAGTTAAGTTAACCCTCAGAGTTTTTTAGTATTTCGTACCTGTCATCTAAGGGGTGAGATGATGTCACGTTTTAAATTTTTCACAAACCCAAGAGCATGAATAAATAATCATAAATCACCAAAGTCATCAATTTAAATTAATCAGAGTCAATTAAATTTAATAAAAATAAACTAACAACTTCCAAACTTAGATAAAAATTCTATCTCTAGCTTTTCAAACTGAGACTTTACATAATAATTTAATTTCAAAATAAATAAATAATTTAATAAATAAACTAAATAATTATACAATTCTCTCTCAAAAATATAATTAACTAACTACTAAAAATATCTGTTTTGCTTTAACAATTCCATCACGACTTTCGTTTGGTGCGACACTCAAACCTGCATCTAAAAAATTTTGTAGGGGTTGAACAAAATATAAAAATCCATTAGTGTTCAAAAAATAAAAATTAAATAAATTATGCACAGGTACCCTATTATAAATATTTAGCATGTCATGCCCACTTATAACACATATCAAAATATTTAATTTAAATATTTTAAATATGAAATAAAAATATTTTATTTTCATAAGACTACAACCACAATTATTGAGTTAGGTACCATAATTTGGTCAAACTATGCCTCAGTCATAGGATACCAAATTATCAATTCACCAATGTTTCGTAGGTTACTAGTCTACTGAACATCATATCCAATCTTGCACAGATTCCTAAACTTTCACTAGCAGAGCTTTCAGCAACAACTATTTTTCCTGATACCTCAACGTAAAACCAAAATTATAAAAATCAATAAATAAATAATTAATTTATTTATTCAAACTCAAATTATTCTTTAAATATATATATATATATATATATTTTTTTTTCTCAATTTCTCAAAATTAAAATCAATTTATACATAACTTTTTAATGCGCGAGATAACCACAATCATATAATTTATTATGTAATCGCAAATCAAATAATTACAAAAATTTACATAATTAAACAATACATAATAAATTTAAATTTTTATTTAACCTTAGTTCTACCTTAAATTAAATCTGAATCTGTTAAACAAAGAATTAAGTTTGCCTTTACTTGAAACACGGCCTGCCGCTGCCAAAAAAAAAAAAAACCGAATGCCTAGGGCAAGCCTGCCTTTTTCCTCTAAATTTTCAGCCACACATTTACCTTTTATTTATTTATTTATTTTTTTTTTTTTGCCGAAAGCCTATATTATGTATATATATATATATATAACCACATACTTCAGGATAGATATGATACAAACATCATGATTGCATTCGGATTCTCGCCTATGGAAACGAATTGCATTTGAACTCTGATTATAATTTGAATTGCAATCTGTACAATGGGCCTTCAATATATATCTTAATATTATCCTTTAGTCAATATATATACAAACATATATAAACACACCTGGCGACATAAATTAAAAATATTTTCATTAAATTAATAATTTATTAAAATTAAATTATAATTTTATAATTCATGAATATATTTAAAAAATCAAAAAAAAAAAATCCTCACGCAACCTATGCATTCCCAATAAGATAAATATTTAATTAATGTCTTAAAAATTTAAATTAACTAAATTTTTTATTTCAAAATTAATTAAAGTAAGAAGTAAAAATTCTTGGGTCATTATACCTTACCTTCCTTAGAAAAATTTCGTCATTAAAATTGGGAAAGTATATGAATCATTAAGCAATTCTACATATTTATTCATCTCTGATTCTTGTTCCTAAGTTGACTCATTGACCCCATGATACTTTTATAACACTCTAACCAAGAGAATGGTTTTCCCTCTTAGAACTTGTTCCCGTAAATCTAAAATTTTCAATAGTCTTACTTCGTATGTTACATCTGAGTCAATCTTGAGCTCAGTCCAATCAAGAACATGTGATAGATTAGTATTATATTTCCTCAATATAAAAACATGAAAAACATCATATACACCTGATAATCGTGGTGGCAAAGCAAGATGATATACCACATCTCCAACTCTAGTTAAAATCTCAAATGACCCAATAAATCTTAGAGATAGCTTCCCTCTACGCCCAAAATGAAACACCTTCTTTCGTAGTGAGACCTTTAAAAACACATGATCTTCCACCTCAAACTACACCCGGTATTTTATTTTGGTATATTTTGTATTATTTTGGAGAAAATGAAATATTTAAAATGAGTTTAAATGTATGATTATATTTTACACGGGTTGAGTTAGCTTGGATTGAGATTGGGCTGGACAAAGTGGGCCAGAAGTCCGGAGTTTCTTTCTTTATTTCTTTCCTTTCTTCCCCGTTTTTTTTCTTTTCCTTGTTTTGTTTTCGGCTGAACGAGAGAAAAGAGGAAGGAGAGAAAAGAGGAATGAGAGAGAGAAGAGAGAGAAAGAGGAGAGAGAGAGTTTTGGAGCAAAAGAATAGTTAATCTGGAGAGTTCTCGACGCCGTGATTAACGTGGTGCCGTCCGTTTCACGTGATTCGAAGCGAGGAAGGAGAAATCGGAGTTTGAAGTTCAGAGCTCAAAGTGGTTTTCTTCGTTTTTCTCTATTTTTCTTCAGATTCGAGGTAGGTGGGACCTATATTCGTGCCGTAGACGTTGTAGGAAGCGTTTTGGTATATATATATATGCATGTTTTGTTGATATGTGGAGAATCATGTATATATGTGTGTATATATGTATAGTTGTGTATAGATGCATATATATGAGTTAGAAATTGGTATATTATGGAATTAAAATGTTAAATGAGTAATATAGATAAAGTAGTAGAGATTTGATAAACCGTAATTGAGTTTCACGGACAAAATTTGGAATTGGATGTGTTGTTTTTGGCCACGGTTGGCCGGGGAAGCCGATGAATAGTGAAGGATAACAGAGGGGGTCGAAGCCTCGCGCTCCCCGCGCCTAGGCTGCGACTCCTACTGGAAAATAGAAATCTGGGCAAGAGCGAACCCGCTCGCTCCCCACGGCCAGCCCGCGCCCCTCTCTAATTTGGTCCGTACAGGTCCGTTTTGGCTCAAATTTCATGGGTTTATTCCCACATGTATGTAGTACATGATGACATGATTATTTGGTGAAAAATGTGA
>JAVXUM010000036.1:22562977-22584147 GCA_035590655.1 Pouteria glomerata
CTGTGATATTTTGGTGCATTAATCTTCACACAGCTTTTATATTATCCGGTTGAGTTAATCAATGCTGAGCTGAGCAATGAATGATTATCGTTCCATGTCTAATATTGATGCATCATTTTCATCTTTCTAAAACTGGCCTTTGATGCTGATGATAATGCTTATAGCAGTCTTATAAATTCTTTGTGAGGGTAATTCCAAATTTTGTTTCAGATGACCATGTAAGCGCTTATGTGGTTATTAGTTGTAATGTAATATGGGTACTTAATTGAATATTTAACAATGCCCACAAACTTGATGACACTCTTTAGTTGCACAATCCTGCTAAGTTGATGCTTTTTATTGCTATTGCCTTCCATCTTCTCTAGCAGTTGACTGCCTGATTTCATGTAATGCTAAAGGGGCAGACTACTTGCATTTTTTGCTTATAAAGTGACCGATAGGATTGGGAATTAATTAATTAAAAGAGTAAATGGAACTTGGGTATGAATATAATAACTTGTGTCACGCCAAATGCCTGATATGACCATGGCATTGATTGTAGCTTTTAATTGTCATAATGCAAATTTGTTTATCCTGTAATTGTTTTAACATGTCTTCTCATTAAAATATTGAAACTGCTTGTTAGCAAATGAGTTGTTATTGAAAACAAGTCAATTGTACCTTATATTTGGTGAGTTAAAAATAATAGAATATTTCCCTCCTTGGCACATTGCTGTTGGATAAAAAATATCGACTCAACATTTGATATTATTTATGTAAAAATGGGTTGAGAAAATAGCACAAGTATTTCATAAGACTTGTTCCAATTCATAAGACTTGTTCCAAAAAGTTCTTGGTTATTGTACTTTATTGTTATAATGCAAATGTGGAAGTGCAATTTCTTGTGTGTGTTTTTAAAAAAAAAAAAAAAAACTAATTATATCTCATCTACTCTGTGATGTGACCAGAAACAAACCAAGAATCAGGAAATAGGCTTCAGGAGGCAGTTCTATTTGATGGTGGTCTCTTGATAATATTTCTTGTTTGTGTTAATATATTTTGATTATGACGATTATATGGTTGTGCAAGTCCTTGAAGAGGATGTTACCTCGCTTGCTGAGCTTGCAAACAGTTTAGACTAATAGCCGACCACTTGGAGGCGATCGGCAAAGATAGCCAATCGGTAGTAAACAGTTGTCAAAGAGAATTGTCGACCGCTAGTTGGCGATCGTTAGTTTAGGCGGTCGTCTAAAACCTATCTCGACCCCACTAAAATCGACCACCTTTAAATGGTCGTGTAGCGGTCGGCAAAACTTTAAACGACCGCTTTTAGGGCCTTTGCCGACCGCTTGAGGCGGCCGTTTATTTCTACCCCTCTTATAGTGTGATATTTTTAAGAATGATTGAACTAGCAATTTTAAGATATATTTTTTTTTTAAATTTAATTTTTTTATTTAGATAACATATTTTATGGTGTTTTAATATTATAGTAGAACTATACTAAAAGTTAAAATATAAATTAATAAAAACCTGATTATTAATTTGCCAAAGAATAGATTAAGTATTAAATACATATTGAACAATTTATATATGAAACCATAATTGTTCAGAAGACACATGAAAACAAGGTTTTTTCTTTTTCTTTGTTAACAATATTATACTCCATCTTTATTTTCATTTTCACAGTCTTAGTACCATTTTAGTCGGAATATCATTTTAGTCGTAAACTTATTGTACATTCATAATTATTTGTCCCATTTTTATAATAACAATTGTATTGCTAAAAAATATAAATATAAAATAGTATGCTTATAATTTAATGTCTCTACTTTATTATACATATTGGATAATAAAATTTTGTAATTCTATTCTACAAATTAGAGTTACATAAAAAAATTTATTTTGCAAATAATATTTACATTCTTAAATTTAACTTCTAATATATATTAATAATTTGTTAAACATATATATATATACAATAATGTTCATATTTGTACAATTATGAAATAAAGACAATAATTTTATTTTTAAATATAATAGTAAAATTTTATTTTTTATATTATTTAAAATCATTATATTGTTATCTTCATGTTTACATTTTATTAAAATTTATATTTATTATATAATAATTATAGGATTGGTTGAACAGGTTAAACCAGTGCATTAACTAATTCTGGTAACTATGTTTATTAATACTGGAATTGAGCACACACCATGTATAATTTTTGTTCAATTTTTTATTTTAAATAAGATAAAAATGATAAAATTTGTAAAAGTATCTCAATAATAGATAATGAATTGTTGAAGATGTTAGTTTCAAAAAAAAAATAATTAAAGGTATTTATTTAAATAGTAACTGATTAAGGGATATTTTAAGAAAAAAAAAAAACTATAAAAGTAATAAATAGTTACCGGGCATTTAAGAAAGAGAAAATTATGGAGTGAGGCTCGTAACTCAAGTGGTAAGAGCTGTATTTTGTCTGCTCATTGTTTGGGTTCGATCCCGGGTCTTTTTCCCTTCCCCATTCACCTTTGAAAAAAAAAAAAAAAAGAAGAGAAAATTATGAATGAGTGAAAATTTCTTAATTATATGATAGTTAAAATAATTTATTTTTTTCAAAATATTATTGAAATTATAGAGAGTTAGAGGGAGTTTAGAAGTATTATAATAAGAAGAAAAGGAAAAACATTACAAAAATAAAATTTCATTAATTTTAAATCCTCACATTACCTCCGCAGTTTACTTATATAATAGTATAGATGGGCAAAGATAGATAAATTTGTCAAAAACTTATAAAAACATGCTTTGAGCAATTTTCTCTTAAATTGAATACTTAATATATAAAAACGTATCTTATTGTTTTTTTTTTTTTAAAATAGATAAATAACATGTATCCGATAATAATAATAATAATAATAATAAATACTTGTCGTATATTCATCAAATAATTTATTTAAAAGTCTTAAAATTTTATCAAAATGCATTATATTATTTTTAAATAAATACATGTGATGTTATTAAATATTATTTATACATACAATTGATATGTATTGTATACTTACTAGTATTTACCCATGCTAAAGGCACAAGAATAAAAAATAAGTAGCAGCAATTGATCTGATTTGTATAATAATAGTCGTTGATCTAACATATAAATATCAAATCAATGAACTGATTTGTTTTATAGATTGAAGCATAGTTTACTATTTTTATTTTTGTTACCACATGTTGGACAAAAAGAGTGTTTGGTTTATAAAAATTATTAATTTTTTTAATTAAATTTTGTCATATGTCAATTTTTTTAATATTTATTAGAAGTTTTATTTTATTTTTAAAATAATATTGTATTATCTTAAAAATTTATAAAAAAAGGACCAAAATTGTGTGATACACTTAAAAGGAATAAATCTATTATAAATATATTTCTAGCACACAGTGTCATTGTGATCTCTCATCCTAATTGAATTTTTCTTATATTATTATTATTATTATTACAAAAGTAACACTATTTGATGATTGGATTGGGAGAGTAGACATAATAATCTATGTTAGTTCCGTAATTTATAATCAAAATTGTTAAATTAAAATTTAATAATTTAAATATATTTATATTTTTTTAAATTAAAATAATATCACGGAGAATTACTATCTTTGTCAACCCTTTTGAAAGGGATCAAATCGGATTTTTTTTCCAATCAATGATTTATTAAAAAAATATGATAAATATTATTCAAATAAAAATATTTTCTCAAATAATAGTGATGAAAAACACAGTTTTACAATGTGTTTCTATTTCAAAATACTTTTTTTTCTTTATATTTACATTTTCTTGAAAAATAATATTTCGTTTTATATTTATCTATTTATATATTTTGATATTATATTTTCAGTATAATATTTTTGTAAATGTATTTTGATATAATTTGAACCTTTATGTGTGCATCTATTATTCATCTTCTTTATTTTCTATTTTTTTCTTATTTATATATGTATACATCTATTATTAATTATTCTGATCATCTTTTCACTCCCTTATCATTTTTTTCTTTCCTTCTATTTTTATTCTCTTATAAAAAAAATTTTAGTATATCAACTTAAAAATTAAAGAAATATACTAAAAATTATAAAAATTTTTAATAAAAATATAAAAAAATCCATTTTTATTGACAGAAAAATAAAAAGTCACGCATTACATTTATTAGATTATATATAAAAAAATAATAAATATACAGAGCAAAGTGAAAAGAGCCGAAAATGCTATATTACATTTATTGAAACTCTACGATGTTTGGACAAATATTTTAAATTCAACGGCAATCTGTATATTTTTTTTATTATTATAACAACTGTATAAAAAAAAAAAAAAATGATCAAATCCAAGATATCCATCACTTGAATGTAGAGCAGCGCTCCAGTTTTTGGGGTTGGTTGAGGTAATTTGAGCAATGAGCAACAACTTTTGGCTTCGTAGCGGCCGTTTGAGTGATAGGGCTGACTTCACTGTTTTACTTTTTACTGATACGCAGTAGAAAAATCTATATTTTGTTTCTTCTTCCTTTTCTGGTCACTTCACCACCGGAACGCAAGAGAAGAAAATAAAGGCTCTCTCTCCTTGAATCGTAGCGGTGGTTCTCTCTCCCAATCCTCGTATAGATATATATATACACACACGTATACGTATGTATATAGGCGTCTGTATATCCGTTTCTTGTATATAGGGTTTCAAATTTCAGATCTTTCGGAGTAAGCATTAGATCTTGCTCATTATTTTGTCGGTGATCTTTTTCCTTTTTTTTTTTTTGATCGTTTGATTCAATTAAGTTTTATTTATTTATTTAATTTTTGTTGTTAGGGGCAGGATCGCAGCCTCTCTTTTTGAACTGCGATTTACAAGAATTCAACAGTGTTATCAGGTATTTTTCTTTTCTATTTTTGTTGGGAATGGGTATTCACCGTCTGTTCGGTTCCGGTTCCGGTTCCGGTTCTTGATGTCTCAGCCATGTGGGTTTTGGCGATTATCATTAGTTGTTTTGTTTATTTCCTTTCATTTTGTGTGGGTTCTTTTGTTGATGAATTTTCAGTTTGTTGAGATTTTCGTCAGAATGTAAGAATTGAAGCTGAAAGTTTTAATCTATTTTGCACAGTAATCGATGTATCTCTCTCCGTCTATTCTTTGGGTGTCTATCTGAATCAGATGGCTAATATTCCATCAAGTATGTGGCATCTCATTGTTCATGAGTGAATTTGGGAATTGTCTTTCAGTTTGCTGCTTAAGTTTTAGTGCTTCCTTCACCTTCTGCCACTGATATGTTTACAATGATGCAGAAATCATCTGCTTGCAATAGTTTTTATTATTTATTTATTTCTGGACTTACTATTATCATTTGATAGTGTGATTAGATACGGCAAACTAGAGTTACTGGTGAAGCCTAAAAATTGGTCAAGCCTTAATTCTGGTGAGGCTGTTTTAATTTCCAATAATACCCTTCGACCTCCCATTAATTTCAACATTTGAATCAAATAACTTCCAGAAACTACCCCTAATCAAGTTATTTTACGTATTAAATTTTGAATTCTAATGTCATTTTCCTTTTATACCCCTAATTGATTAGATTACACAAATTAAGAAACCTAATCACATGGATTGCAATGCACCTCTCTAGGCATTTGATAGTGTGATGCTTGCACATGAACTTGCATGACTTGAGGGCACTGTGGTCTTGTTGCTCAATTGGGACCTAAAGGATATATTCAAGAGGAAAGTTGGAGTTCAAGCCCTTCTAAGTTAGTATCATAAAAGCTCAATATCATATGAATCATGATACTCTTAACCATACAAGCAATAAAGAAAATAAAAGAGAGTGTTGACGGAAACAGTTTTTTTGGTCAATGAATAGCTTTAGATTCAACACAATTTTTGAATTCCTTTTTTTTTTTTTTTGGCGCGCGCCCCCCCCCCCCGCGGGGGGGGGGGGGGGGAAGGTAGGCCCCTTATGTTCTTCTTTGATTGTGACTGAACTGTCATTATAGTTGTTGCTGTCGCCACTGTTGTCTATATATGTATTGTGTAGAAAAGGCCAAATATGTGCATTTTGTTGATCAGAGTAATCATAGTGTGGTCAGTGGTGGATTTTGAGTTATCATTCAAAAACTTAGTGACTATGTGATGCAAGGTGAAGGTGACAAAAACAAAAGGTTGAGCAGATGGACTGTGTTTAGTCTATGAGTACCTAGAAAATCCACATATTTCTGTAGAGAAGACTTTTCTAATAATAATCTTATTAATCAAAAACTGATGATCCATAAAGCTTACGTCGTCTTAAATAGAAAAGCTAGAACTGAAACTAGGAAACAAAATAATGTAAAAATTAGGAAACAAGACAGCTACAAAAACTGGAAAATCCTTAACTTCAGTAGCAAGCTAAATATAATGTTAAAAAATATAAAATAAAAAATTTCTGGGCTGAGATTGTGGAATAAGCGGATTTGAGGCTATCTGTCAGGACCATAGGTATGAGAACGCCCCGTCTCAAAAAAAAAAACCTAGAATAGGCATATTATAATGCCAAATCAGACGCCGTAGCAGGATTTGGCAATCAGAATAATATTTCCTCAACTTTTTCTCTTCTCCAAATAGTCCAGTGCAATCTGGGCTGCATGACTATGGAATGTGAACTGGCCGAAGTTAAACGTCGGCTTCAAGTCCATGTGCCTAGATCTGCTAATTCATAAAATGGCTGCTTGGTCCTTCAAGAATTGTTTCTGATCTCTTGATCCCTATTGCCTCCCTCTCTCAATGCAAACGGCTTGCAAGGTGGAGTGCTTCTTTGCTTCTTTGTTTGAATTCCGTATTTTCTTTTCCTGTTTTCTTCTGCTTTCTATTTTTGTGGGTTGTGTCCCTCGTTTCTCTTAGTTGACTGAGCCAAAAAATAAAAAAAAAAAAAAAAAAAAAAAAAAAAAAAGGAAACAAGACTATTCAGCAATGAAGTTTTTATTTTGATCTTTCTTTCTATTATTTTGCTTTCCTTTTTGGGTCATGCTCGTATTGGGTTTCAACTACGTCAATATTCTAACAAGCTTCTTGTTGTACAGTTACTTACAGTTCATTCTCTTGGTCATCTGAAGGGAACTGTGAGCTCCTAACAAGTTGGTGATGGCCAGTCCAAATACATCAACTTTGACAATGTCTGCTGAATCCTCGGAACAAAGTGGGATGCATATGGAAAATTCAAACATGAAATCACCTCAATCACCTTCCTCAATGAGCCGAAACTCCACGTATGATCCTGTGGCTATACTTTGGGACATTGAAAACTGTCCTGTCCCAAGTGATGTACGCCCTGAAGATGTGGCTGGAAACATCAGAATGGCATTGCGAGTTCACCCTGTAATTAAAGGTGCTGTTACAATGTTTTCTGCCTATGGGGATTTTAATGCCTTCCCCAGGCGACTAAGGGAGGGTTGTCAGAGAACTGGTGTCAAACTCATAGATGTACCAAATGGGAGAAAGGATGCTGCTGACAAGGCCATATTGGTTGATATGTTTCTTTTTGCTCTTGACAACCCTCCACCATCTTCAATCATGCTTATCTCAGGGGATGTTGATTTTGCTCCGGCACTCCACATACTTGGTCAACGTGGATATACTATGATTCTTGTCATTCCTTCTGGAGGGGGTGTTTCATCTGCCCTGAGTAATGCAGGAAGGTTTGTTTGGGACTGGCCTAGCGTGGCTCGTGGGGAAGGCATTCTACCACCCCCTAAGGCTTTAGTTCCCACTCATGGAGGTCCATCTGAGCTTGCTGGGTATTTGATAGGGTGCCACATCAATGATAACCCAGATGTTCAGCATGAAGAAGAAGCAATTATGTATAGAGGGGTCTCACAAAATGTTTACAATTCAAAGGATTTCTCAATGCTGTCACAGTCTCTATCCGACTACAATAGTACATTAATAACTGTACCTTCTTTTCCTTCTAATTTAAGATCACACAGTCTTCCATCTGGTTTGAATGAAGTTATAGCAGTACCCATTGCTTCCTGTGGCCAGAATAATTTGATGTGGGTACAGCCTGGAGATCTAAATGGTTTGAAGGCACAACTGGTGAAGCTGCTCGAATTGTTTGGTGGATGTTTGCCTCTTACCCGTCTTCCTGCTGAGTACCAGAAAACTTTTGGAAGGCCTCTTTATGTAGCAGAATATGGTGCATGCAAGCTTGTGAATCTCCTTAAGAAGATGGTTGATACAATTTCAATAGAGGGAAAAGGTAATAAAAAGTTTGTTTACCTCCGAAGCTCGAGATCTGGCCCAAGTGCACCTCCGATATCTCTTGCCAAAAAAGATAGAAAAGGGAAGGCGGCCCAGGAAGAGTGTGCTGATGCTGTCACTGGTGGTGGATCCTCAGACGACTTATCAGACGAAGAAAGGTTGGTTGTACAAGAACATGATGAGCAGACAGATGCAGAGATGCCCAATTTGGGGATGGCATCTGGATGTGAACTCGATGATCGCAGACTCAAACAGTTCAAGTATGAGTTACAGGAGATTCTTGTGAGTTACTCTTGTCGAATTTTCCTGGGTTGTTTTGAGGCTATTTATCAGCAGCGCTACAAAAGACCACTGGATTATCAGCGGTTTGGTGTGAATGAACTGGAGGCATTATTGGACAAGGTGAGAGATGTGGTGGTTTTGCATGAGGAACCAGGTAGCAAGAGGAAGTTCCTGGTTGCTGTGGGTAGTTAAAAGAATGGGGCAGTTGCCATCTTTAAAAGTTCTGCTATTTTTAACTTGATTAGGATCTTTATAGCTGGCATATGCTTGTTGCTACCCTATTCCCCTGTTTTCTTCTATTTTTTTTTTTTTTCACCACAAAGTTTCATAAAATATGATGAGAATACTAGGGGCACGTATATTTGTTGTGCATCTGACATAGTTTTGGAGTTTAATCTCAAACTTTCCGTGCAAGACTTCTGCCCGAGTCACTTTAACAGATCAATTGCCAAGACTTCTGTAAATAAACTTGCCTTTTTAACTTACTGTATTTCTGTTAAACAAACCAATTTGCCTTCTTAACTTACTGTATTTCTGTTAAATAAACCAATACATTCTTTTCTTGGGGTGGTTGGCATGGTAATATGTGTCCAATGAGGTTGATAAACAATAGGTGGTTTCATTTCTTGAATAACGCACCCTTGTATACGTGAATTGATTTGAATACCTTGGCTTCGGATTCTGCATCATAGTCATGGCGATTAACTGTCTTACTGATTGTTATTTATTCATTTATCCAGCTAGGAGTGTTAGTGCTGTGTAAACCTGCAGTTTGATCACGGGATAACTGAGACTTGAAGAATCACAGTTTTATCGAAACTGGTAGCAGTTTCTGCATCGATTATTTCTTCTAAGCAGTCATGAGCATCCCTGTGATGATCCTTTCAACTAGTTTTTGGTGGCAGAGGCATCATGACTTTGTTCAGTGTGATATTTTCTGATTTTAGGCCCTTTCAACTGTTGTTTTACCAGCTAGTTTGTTAACGGATGTTGCTCCATGACTGGATTGGTACTGTTGAAAACAAATTAGACCTCAGCCTTCACACAGAAATCACACCATGTTAGGTCTCACGACACATGCTAGAAAGAGAGAACTTTAGAGAGTTCCCTTCCGATGAAAAGAACCCTATTCCATCTTTATTTTCAGACGTCTTATTACGTGAACTAGGTGCTTATCTTTCTGGCTTGTTCTATTGGTTTCGCTGCTTTGAGCTTAGTTTCTGTTTGCTTCCTGTCATAGTGCCGAATACCAGTGGCCGTCTGTGCTTTCCAACAAGGGACTGCCCCCTCTGTTTGAAGATCCCTCTGGAGAGCTTTCTTCTATTCCATCTTTATTTATATCTACAGCCATGTCTTGGATGCATTTAGATCAGTCCTATCTGGGTTTCAACTTGATCAGGTAAGGGAAAATGTCGAGTCGGTTGGCCACTTCACCCACCATAGCTCCTTTAGGCAGCTTCACATTCAGGCCCTGCCCCGCGGTCACAATAGCAGGCATGAACTAGCTCACAACTGATGGCGTTGATGTTATGTTGTACTCTTTGGATACTCCTCTGATGAAACCCAATTGCAATGGTAGCTAAGAAATATGGATACGAGATATGCATATAGAATATGAATATAGAATATGCATATGATACGGTAAAGACACAGATATGGTGATTTTAAAATATGGCCAAAAATATAAAAATTTTATATATTTTATTAGTTATATATATATATATAAATATAACTTTGACAATAATATATAATTCAATATACAAGACATAATCAAATAGAAGTTATAAAATTTTTTACTTTTAAAAATTTTGACTGTTCAAATCTAGATTTAGTTTAATCATATGTTTGAAAAAAAATGTTAAAATAATAAAATACGTTTTGTAACGTGTTTAATATATATTTTAGATTGTTCAAAGAATAAGCATATTTAATAGTTGTTGGATATGAATATGACACTAATTTTGAAGTGTGAGTGCTTCCTAGCACGGTAGCTTTTGCAGCCCCTGAGGATGGGATTTTTGTGGCATGGTGTTCTACTCTACATTGAGAACGGGATTTTTGTGGCATGGGTCAGTTGTAAACGAGGATTTTCATACCTTGTGGGGCCATCACCTCTGCTCTATATATAGAATGTGAATCCACAACATTGGTTAGAACCCTTTTAAAGGTGTAACTAGTGGCATTGTTGTCATTCAAGATGATGATAAAGGAAGGATAATTGATATCCAGATTGGCACGTGCGTTCACAGCTGAAATTTAACCTTAATCTGTTGTGTTGCGCAGTTCATCCCGCAGAGGAAGTCAATAGAGTCCAGGGTTCGTAGCCTTGTTGAGGTTCACATGTCCTGCCCGGAAATTGAGAAGAGCAGCAGCAGCAGTAACCCCTGTAGCCGTGTCAATACTCATTCTGCGAGTAAAGAGTACTCTTGAATATTTGACATCACTTCGGGAATGTTTGGCGCAATAATATTTACTGAAAAATTTTAAAAATTTATTTCATTGCATGCATTATAAACCTATAATTTATTTCATTTTATCTCACTTTTTATTATACCAAACACTTCCGATACCCACGCAGCGAAAACATCGTATCCAAGTGTCGTCAATATTTCAGGCTTTAGTGCCCGTAGAGCCACTAGTTAAGGGCCCTTCGGATGAAAACTCTGCCACCTGAGGAGTGGGCTACATACCCAGTAATGTTAGCTGAAATTTAACACTAATGGATTGATTGCCTGATCTGATTATATAATCATTGATAAGCCCCCCATCTTTTAGTTTCACAATCACCATTGGCATAATAAAATTTTCCTCAGAGATTGGACTCACAATAGCTCCAGCAGCTCCTGACCAGTCTCTCAATATTTTTCACTAGTTCATATATATATATATATATATTAGTTTTTCGTTGTTAAAGTCGCAAAAGATATATATTTTCCTGCAATTTCTTTGTGGTCTAAGGCACTGTTCTTACAAATTTTCTTAACTTGTGTTCTCACGTCCAAAATATAAAGGGACTCTTGAGTTCTTTTAGGTTTTTGAGATAAATAGACCTAATAATAGCAACTCCCATCACCAAATAGCTAGAGCATGACCAACAAATTAACTGTTGGTCAATACTCTTGGCTCCAACAGAAGGTACCCAACTAGCTCCATTAAATATATGACAATACATGCCACAAGGATTGATCAATTTCTTCATTGCTGAAAGTGCAAATTGCAATTGGGTTTTTTATCAAATGAAACTGGAGTCTCATTCAAGGCTAACAATTTATTATAATTATTTATAACGTAACATTGCCTAGAATTTTATAAGGGTGTAAAGGAATATTTTACAAGATAATAAAAAAAAAAGAATAAATTTTTTTATTACTTTCCGTTACTCACTTTCTCCTTAAGTAGCGATTCACTCTCATATAGAGAAAATCTTTACTTCCGTAGTAATTATTACCCCCTCTTCGAAATTAATGTAATGGAGAGCAAAATTTATCCTAATAAATTTTACTCTCCGTTACTCCCAAAATAAATATATTTTTCGGAGAGATGGGTAATGGAGGTAATAAAAAAAATTTACTCTTTTCTCATTATTTCTATAAAATATTTTTTTACACTTATTTAAAACCTTAGGCGATGTTCTTTTATAAATAATTAAATAAATATTATAAAATAATAATTTATTTACTCAAACTTATGGTTATTAAATAATTTTATCAAAATAATATTTAACAAATAATAATTTATTATTAAAATCATTTATTTTATTTTATTAAATTAATACTATTGAAATATTAAATTTTGACACTCGTTGTTGATCCCTAAAAAAGATATGCCCGATTGGACCCATAAAAATTATTACCATCTCCTATGTGTAAGTAGATTTCAGAGAAGTGTTAAGCTTCTCACTTGCAAACTGACTATGCTATTTGTTTGGTGAGCAAGTGTAGGGAATAACAGCTTCGTAGTTATTTGATCGGAGACTGCAACAAATAGTAGCTTAGGTTGCAGAGACGAATTTGAAATACCTGCGGAGCTACGTCACTCTCTACCACCTCCGATTGGTAGAATGATTTCAGAGAATTGCTTGGCTTCTCACCTGAGGACTGACCTTAGATTAAAAGAGGCACAGTTCCTTCTGCTGTTCGCCCATGAAGAGGCACAATTCCTTCTGCTGTTTGCCCAACTTGAAAAATTGAGGTAAGCCGTTGGAACAGGTTTACTTTAAATGTTAGAACAGATAGGGAGAAATAAAAAAGCCTGACAATTATGATATGTGTCCTTTACGCATGAACCACGAAATCGATAAATTTTGACAAAAATTGATAACTTTTTGTATCTTTTGGTAACATTTTGTAAGTTTTTGTCTTACCAAACAGGGCCATTATTTATGACTTTGCTCAATTTATGCATACATATATATATGCACTAAAATATATATCTGTAAATTTATTAAACTTATATTTGAAGTAAAAAATTAGTAAGAAAAAAGTAAAATAAATGAAAAAAAATAAAATCTCAAATATACTCTTATTTGAATAAATTTGAAGATATAATATAATAAAATAAAAAATATTTGTAGAGACATAAATTTTAGCCAACCAAATGGTGCTACGTGTCAGATAAAAGCCCGCTAAATTAACAAATTAAATCTTACCCCATGTTTTGTGGGAGATTTAAAAAAAATTACATAAGTAAACGAATCACAAACCGCCACGTGTAAAAGTGATGCAGCTTGGAGATGACAAGGCTTGACCAGTCAAATTAAGTCACTTGTCAGCGGGACCCACCACTAAAGATAATCAATACATCTTAAATTATTTATCTCTTAATTAAATAATTAAATAGGAGACAATTATTTAAGAAGTATACCACAGTCTAAATTCCTTGATTTTTATCTCTTATTTAATAAATAAAATAATAAGATAATTATTTAAGAATTTAGATACTATCTAAAGTCTTTAATATAATCTCTTATTTCTAAAATCTTTAATATTATCTCTTAGTTAATAAATTAAATAATGGGATAATTATCTTAGAGAGTTTAAATTCAATTGTAACTCTCTTCCACACACTTATAAATATGGGTCACTACCAAGCACAAAGGGACATTCTTTCGACA
Organism: Pouteria glomerata; assembly: GCA_035590655.1. Taxonomy (NCBI): domain Eukaryota; kingdom Viridiplantae; phylum Streptophyta; class Magnoliopsida; order Ericales; family Sapotaceae; genus Pouteria; species Pouteria glomerata. The sequence continues at coordinate 22,576,622 of JAVXUM010000036.1, forward strand.
TATGAGAAGACTCTCAAGCATCAAGAACACTCAAAACTTAAGACTGCTAGATCAAACTTCCAAAACCTCACAGATTCTCAAGCACCAAGAACATTCAAGTGTTGGTTCCAGATCAAGCTTCAAGCCCTCGCATCAATATTCTTGAAGAGAAGAATCAGAGGATTTTTCTTAGATAGAAAATTTCAGAGATTGTAATCCATATTTTCCACGTCATCAATAAAATCAATTTGTTCTTGCAATTTCCTGTTTATTTCCTTGTTTGGATATGTTGAAAAATAAAATAAATTGATGACTCAAATTCGTTAAAGACAACATCTGCATCATCAAATCTTCCAGGAAACAAAGAAAATGCTGCTGCAAAATCAAAGGAAGATGTTTCTGCAATTTTGGAAAAAGCTCTATCATATCCTTCCATATCTTAAGGATCTGATTCAATCATCAAGCTTCAATCTAACCAAAAGAAGATTCTTAATTCAAGCAGTTCTGAATCCAACCCCCCTCTAGAAACCCCCCAATCAAAGTTTAAGTCAAATGATGATTCCACCAGTTCTCAAGGCTCAACAGCTATGATTGTGATGATGACAAATACAACGTCATTAGAGGAGTAAGTCAGCTCGCTGTCAAAGATTGTGGAGAACTTGTGCAAGGCAGTACAAGAACGTGATCATCAAATTGAAGCGATAATGAATAAGCTGAACAATACTGGAGAATCGAGTCAAACTTCTGCTTTCCAAAACAACAAGAAATGATTGAATCATCCAGTAAGCAAAAAGAAACTCCAAAAAGCTTGTCAATTTCTGCTGATGGTTTCCTCCCTGTTGATCAGCTAAAGGAGTTCATTTTGGGTACCATCAAAGACAAGAACGAAGAAATTCTAAAATCTTCTCTCTCGTATTCTAAGCCTTACACCCCTTGGATTGATTAATTGAAGATGCCTGCTGGTTACCAACCCCCAAAATTTCAATAATTTGACGATAAAGGAAATCCAAAATAGCACATTGCGCACTTCGTGGAAACTTACAACAATGCCAGAACTGATGGAGATCTTCTTGTTAAACAGTTCATTCGAACTCTCAAGAATAATGCATTTGATTGGTATTGCGATCTAGACGCTGGTACTATCGACAGTTGGGATTAGATGGAGCAAGAATTTCTCAATAGATTCTACAGTACCTGCCATACAGTAAGTGTGATCGAGCTCACCAACTCTCGCCAATAGAAAGAAGAACCCGTCATTGATTTCATTAACAGATGGAGAAATTTGAGCCTCAATTGCAAGGATAGGTTGTTTGAAGCTTCAGTAATTGAGATGTGCATTCTAGGCATACAATAGGGGCTTCGTTACATTCTTTGAGGAATTAAGCCTAAGACCTTTGAAGAGTTGGCTACTTGTGCTCATGACATTGAGCTCGGTATTGCAGCAAACGGTAATCAAGGGCTGCTGATTCAAGAGTCTAAACAAAGAGGAAGTAAAACAGAAAATAACCGTAAAAGGGGCAAGACTTTCTCCAAGCCAACCACCAAAGAATCTATGTCTGTCTCTACTGCACCAGTGAAGATTTTTACATTAGCCAAAACTTTAAGCAAACCTAAGAAGAAAGAGACAGAGAAGGCTGAATCTCTCAAGGAAAATGATGGAAAATACCTACGCTTGAAGAGATGCAAACAAAGGAATACCCCTTTCTCGATTCTAAAGTTCCTCGAATGCTCGAAGAATTGTTAAAGCTAAAACTCATCGAGCTCCCAGAAATGAAGCGCCCCGAAGAAGCTGATAAAGTTAATTATCTGAATTATTGCAAATATCACCGATTAATCAGCTATTCTACTCAGCGATGCTTCATTCTTAAAGAAAAGATTATGCAACTGGCAGGTTAAGAGAAGATCCTTCTAGAGGAAGAAAAAGACATAACAGCCACCAACCAAACTGCTATTGTGATTAGAGCTACTGATCCTAGATGAGAAAGTTCAATGCTGAAATTTGAAGTTCAATTTGGATCATTTGATCCTGTAGAGATACCTATGTGTCAATCAAGTTCTTTTGTATAACTAACGACAAGTAAGAGTGCTGTGGAAGAAACAATTAATTCAACTGAGGAAGGATAGACATTTGTTACTCACAAAAGAAAGAGCTAGTCGAAGTCTCATCACCCTCAAATTATTCGCTATAAGCAGAAATTCATAAGATCTAGCAGACGAAAGCAGTGGAGAAAGAAGAACACTACTAAGAAGATGCAGCCAATCATGCTAGATCAACCATATATTCAAACACCACGAAGTCCTATTACTTTGTGAGAATTTCTTCCAGAAACATGGCTAAATGCTAATCAATCTGCTCTCGAAATTACTACTTGTCATGTAGTAAATACGGAAGAGAATGATGAAAGTGAATAAGGCTTGACATCTGAAGGAAATACTCAAGTGTCTATTGATGGATGTGTCACATGCATGTCAAAAATTGTATTTTCTGATGAAGATCTGCTTCTTGGATCAACACCACATAATCGTCCTCTTTTCATTACTAGATTTATTAATGAAAAGAAAATCACTAGAATGCTTATGGATGGCGGATCTGCAGTTAACATCCTATCTTTTTACATAATAAAGCAACTTGGCATTACTCCAGATAAGCTCTCTCACAGTCGATTGATGATTTAAGGTTTTAATCAAGGTGGATAGAGAGCGATGAGAGTAATTCGTCTAGATCTACTCATCGATGAGATGGCATCAATTGTGTTGTTTTATGTTATTGATGCAAAGACTTCATACAACATGTTGTTGGGACGACCTTGGATTCACGAGAATGGCGTTGTTCCTTTTACTCTCCATCAATGTTTTAAATATTGCCGTAATGGTAAAGTAAAAAGAATTATTGCCGACGAAAAACCTTTCCTTGAAACTAAATCACACTTTGCTGATGCAAAGTTCTACTTGGCACATACAGTGATAGAAGAACTACAACCAGTTAGTACTTTATCAGCATGTAAGTTGCAACAAGATTTTAGTCCATCAAATGGAAAGAATGATGTTAGTGCTGATTATAACCCCATTAAAAGTTTGGATAATAAAAGTAAGGAGAAAGGAGTTGAGAAAATAACTCCAGTACTTCGGTACGCACCAAAGGCTCAAAGAGTTGATGATCAAGCCTTGAATGGATTAATTCTCCCTATCGCCAACATCAATCAAACAAAGGTAACTACACCAATTCCAGGATTTGTTCGGCCAATATAATGTCCGAAGGTAGAGCATGGTGACCTGCCTTCAACTCGTATACATGAGGGTTTTGATCCAAATGCGTATAAACTCCTTGTAAAGGCTTGATATAATCCAAATGAGTTATCCAGTTTGGAAAAACTGCCACCCGAAACTAATGGATGAGATATACATGGGTTGAATTCAACTCAAAAGATGCTAAGGCAAAAATGATATGCTATTCAGAATTCTCGTTCAGGCCTTGGTTTCACTCCACCTACTCCAGCACGTATCATTGTAAAGATATCAGTTAAGTACATTACTGTTGAGGAAAATGAATCGCCAATACTAGCCAGGCCTTCTATCTTTGATTGTTTGGAAAAAGTGAGTATACAAACTTTAGTTTTCAATCGTCTAGAAGAAATAAACTCACAAATATTAGTTTCTGATTACTTGAAAGAAATAAATTCAAGAGTCTCAGTTTTTTACTGCTTAGGGAGTGCAAAGTCAAAAGATTTCATCTTTGACCGGCTGGGGGCAGAGAAGTTGCCATCAAATGAAGTTATTGCATCTGTTAAACCTCAAAAATCTATCAAAAATAGATTGGGAATCTCTAAGAAAACCATTGAGAATACAGAAAAGATCAACGTCATTTTAGCAGATTCCGAAGATCTCAAGAGTAAAATACCATCTCGCATAAAACGTCATACTACTTTGGTCATGACAGCTAAAGAAGAATTAAAAGTGAAGCGATAAACACTGGTAGTTACGAGATATTCTACCGAGACATCAAATATCCTCTCTATAGAAGAAAACGTTGAATACTTATTTCACATAAGTAGAAATCCAAGTGGAAGAGGAAGTTGAAGATGCTCCACTAGAACTTGAAGAAGGTGTTAAATCTACTGTTGATGATTTGCAAGAGTCAACCTAGGCACACCTGACGACCCTCGACCTATTTACATCAGTGCTCTGCTTAATTCCAAAGAAGAAAAGGCTTATGTTGAGCTTCTCATAGAATACAAGGATGTTTTTACCTGGAGTTACAAAGAAATGCCAGGGTTAGACCTTAAAGTTGTTGTTCATCATTTAGCAGTAAAGTGGGGTGTCTGACCAATTAAATAAGCTCAGTGTCGATTTCGACTAGAGTTAATTTCAAAAATTAAAGCCGAAGTTAATAAACTAATTGAAGCTGGATTTATCCAAGAAGTCAAGTATCTAACTTGGATCTCGAGTATTGTCCCTATCAAAAAGAAGAATGGACAAATTCGAGTATGTTTGACTTTCGAGACCTCAACCATGCTTGTCCAAAAGATGACTTTCCACTCCCACTGATAGAACTCATGGTAGATGCTACCACTGGTCACGTAGCCTTATCTTTTAGGGACGACTAATCTAGTTACAACCAAATTCGCATAGCACCATGAGATGAAGAATTAATAACTTTTCGTGCACCCAAAGGCATTTACTGTTACAAAGTAATGCTGTTTGGATTGAAAAATGTAGGGGCCGTTTATTAAATAACGATGTAAAAGATCTTCGACGACATGCTTCACAAAAATATTGAATGTTTCGTTAATGATCTTGTTGTAAAGTCAAGAAAGAGAGTAGATCATCTTCAAGATTTAAAGAAAGTTTTTGGCCGTCTACGTCGATACTAGCTCAAGATAAATCCTTTGAAGTGCACCTTTGGCATTGCCTCTGAAAAGTTTCTTGGATTCATTGTACGTCATCGTGGGATTGAAATAGACCAAACAAAGATTGATGCTATCTTGAAGATGCCTGAACCTCGAAATATTCATGAGCTTCAGAGTTTATAAGGGCGATTGGCTTATCTTCGACGATTTATTTCAAATTTAGCTGGTCGTTGCCAACCATTTAGTCGGCTATTGAAAAAAGAAGTTTCGTATGAATGAGATGAGGCATGCAGCAATGCTTTTAAAAGCATTAAAAAGTATTTGGTAAAATCTCCAGTATTGGCCGCTCCTATCCCTGGGAAGCCATTAATTGCATAAGAACGGTCTACTAGGGCTTTAAAAGGGAAAAGAAAATGAAAAGGGAAAAGAAAATGCCCTTTATTATCTTAGTAGGATGATGACGCCAAATGAGCTAAACTACTCACCGATTAAGAAGATGTGCTTGGCTCTAGTATTTGCAATTCAAAAGTTACGGCATTATTTTTAAGCTCACACTATTCATCTCATCTCTAAGGCTAATCCTATCAAGTATATCATGTCGAAGCCAATCTTATCTAATCGATTAGCAAGATGGTCTCTTTTTCTTCAAGAATTTGAGATTATTTACGTGTCTCAAAAGGCAATCAAAGGATAAGCCTCAACTGATTTCCTAGCTGATCATTTCATACCTGTTGACTGGGAACTATCAGAAGAGTTGCCAGATGAAGACGTTCTCTATGTAGAAGTACGATAACCATGGAAAATGTATTTCGATAGAACAACTTGACGCAGTGGTATAGGAGCTGGTATAGTGTTTCTTACTCCTGATGGTGATGTGTTACCTTACGCTTTCACTCTTACGCAGCTCTATTCAAATAATGAAGCTGAATATTAAGCACTCATACTCGGGTTGGAAATGGTTGTCGACATGAAGCAATTAAAACTCAATGTAGATGGAGACTCGAAGCTAATAATCAATCAATTGTTAAATATTTATGAAGTAAAGAAGCCTGAACTTATTCCTTACTACCATTATGCAACTTGATTGATAGGATGGCTTGGTGGCGTTACCTTAGAACATATGCCAAAGAAAGAAAATAAACAAGCAGATTCTCTGTTTAAGCTTGCTTTAACACTTGCATTACCCGATTAAGAGACACAAATTCCAATTTGTCAGAGATGGGTTGTTCCTCGAATCTTTGATGATAAAGACAATGATGAAAAAGATGTAAATGCAGTCTCAGTCTTTGAAATTGAAGAAAATGATTGGCGTCAACCGCTTGTTGATTATTTACTTTATCAGAAGTTACCAGAAGAACAGACATAAAGCGACGAGCTTCAAGGTTTGTTTATTACAAAGATATACTATATCGCTGGTCATTTGAAGAACTATTCCTCCGCTGTCTAGGGGAGGTTGAAGCTACACAAGTTTTAGAGAAAGCTCACTTTGGTGTATGTGACACTCATCAATCTGGCCCAAAACTTCATTTTTGAATAAAAAGAATGGGATACTATTGGCTTATGATGGTAAAGGACTCCATGTAGTACGCTAAGAGATGCTAAGTTTGTCAATTCCATGAAAACTTTATACATCAACCGCCAGAGCCACTCTATCCAACTATTGCTTTTTGGCCGTTTGATGCATGGGGGCTAGACGTAATGGGATCATTGCCTAAGTCTTCTACTGGTCATTTATATATTTTGGTAGCAACTGACTATTTCTCTAAATGGGCTGAAGTTGTACCATTAAGAGAAGTCAAAAAGGAAAATGTTGTGGACTTCATTCGCACTAATATCATCTTCAGATACAGTGTACCATGATACATTATGACATATAATGGGAAGTCTTTCTGCAACATCTTGATGAACAAGTTATGGGAGAATTTCAACTTTAAACAACACAATTCTTCCATGTACAGTGCACCTGCAAATGGCCTTGCCAAAGCATTCAACAAAACCCTTGGAATTTGTTAAAGAAAGTAGTTGCAAAGTCAAAGAGATATTGGCATGAGAGAATTGGCGAAACTCTTTGGGCTTATTGGACAACTTATCGAACATCTATGCAAGCTACTCCTTATACTTTGGTATATGGCATAGAAGTTGTCCTTCCCCTTGAGCGTCAAATCCCATCGTTACGGATTGTTCTTCAAGAAGGTCTTACTCAGGAAGAAAGTGCTCGCTTGCGAAGAATTGGAAGCACTTGATGGAAAGAGGCTTGATGCACAGCAACGTTTAAAATGTTATCAGGCTCATCTTACTAGAGCATTCAACAGAAGAGTCTGCCCTCGATCCTTTCAGGAAGGAGACTTGGTACTTGCCGTGAGGAGACCTATCATTACCACTCATTGTATAGGCAAAAAATTCAACTCCAAGTAGGATGACCCATATGTTATGCAAGAAGTCTATTCAAATGGAGCATACAAGATAGTGGCTGAAGATGGTTTAAAAATCAGCCCCATAAATGGCAAGTTTTTGAAGCGTTATTTCCCTTAAAAAATCATGTACAACTCCTGGCTCGCAAGAGTATAAACTATGAAAGGCACAAAAAAAATTCATTCCTCATTTGATTGAACTACGCTTGGCTTGATCCTATTTCGGGTACGTAAGCAGCTTGGAATTTGTTCCAAGTTCAGTCGTTCATTAAAAAACAAATTATTCATT
>JAVXUM010000036.1:22616393-22629918 GCA_035590655.1 Pouteria glomerata
CCAAGTTCTAAGCATTCAAGTGAGTTAATAAATAAACAATTTATAAAAATAAAAAATAAAAAATTGTGTGTTTAAATTTTACACAAGTCAAAAGAAGTTGGGTACATTGTACATACCTCTCCTAAATACTAGGCTAATTACACATAGACCCTTAACATTTAAAATTTATATAGACCTCTCATTTTCAAAAGTTACTAACCCTACCTGCTTCAGTTAAGTTTTTGTTAGATTTACATTAGGGTTTTAAAAAATAATGGCATCATCTAAAAATTTTAAATTAATATTATATTTTTACCTTTTTTTTGGCATGTCCATATATGAATATATACAAATATATACACATATGTTGATCGCTAACGACAGCATCCATCGTTGACCAATGGAATTCCATTTCAACGAGTAGAGATTGCTCACCAAAATTTAAAAAAAAAAAAAAAACTCGTTAAAAATCAAAACTTACTCAATAAACTCATATAAAATATATATAGAGAGATAACTAAAACCGTTACAATGAATTAACCTGTGACATCTGGATTTTTTTTTATTGTATTATTATTTTATTCTATGCTTAGAAATTTAATTGTTAATTTGGTATTATTTTACAATTTAGTTAATCTAAATTAAATTTAATTAGTGGAATAACGAATTAATTAAAGTTAGTAGATTGATTCAATAAAATTGGACATGTGGCTAGCCTATGGGTGTGATGGGTTAGCTCTGCTTTATTGTATAAAGGAATCGTGTGTTGTGCACAGATAAGGTTTAACGAGTGACGTGACAAGTTAAAAAAAATTAAAAAATAAAAGTGAAGATGAGAAGAGGCAGTGGAGATGACCTGGAGGCTTCCAAGTATATATATACACTTTACTTGTGTGTGAGATTAAAAATGAAAATAGTAAGAATGAAACTTTCGAGAAAGAAGGAAATTTAACTGATTTTGGCTAAATTATTGAGGAAATTTATTTTATTTTGTTAATTAAAACCAAATCTATAGAATGTCAAATAAATTAAATATGTTGTGGGTATGATGGTTGTATTTTATTTAGTAAATGTATATTATTAATTAATTTTGGGTTATATTTAACTAAACAATATTTGATTTATATATTTTGTTGGGTTACAAATTAGGACATAAAGATAATCAGTGGCCAGCACCTTAGTAATTTGATTTTTTTAGAATATCTACTGCTCAGGTGGGCATATAAACTTAAAGGTAAAATTATTGAAAATGGATGGATAAATTTTATTTATTTATTGTTGAATAATTATGTTGATAAGGAATGTTGGAAATTTACAAATTTTTTGTGTTAGCGGATACTTGTGGTTATTTTTGGAATGATAAATTTGAGAAATAGTATTTTTATTTGATGAAAAAAATATTATTACATATCAGCATGAGTTGTGTGCATTACATTTGCATTATGGTCAAATGATACCAGACCAGATGGGGCCAAAAAAAATATAAGTCCAGATGAAGCCAAAAAAAGAAAAAAAAAATATGAGACCAAATAGGGACAGAGAAAATAATATAGCCAAATGGGACTAATGAGACATGTTAAATTAAAGTTACTATCTACGGTTGCGTGTTCAACTCACAGGTCAAATGGGGCCAAACGTATGTTACATTATTATTTAAATAATTTATCAAGTAAATAGACCATGAGACAGCCAATTGGAGCCTAGTGATAATGATGATGATTGATAAATAAAAAGTGATGATGAATTATGTGTTGAAATATTTGTATCATTGTCAGTTATGATACATTTAAATTAATTATTATTTGATTGTGGGACAGTTATTTGTATAATTACTATGAATTATTTTTTGTGCATATTCATTATCTTTTATTTTAAGTATAATACGTCTACTGGGTATGTGATACTCACACCTAAGTTTAGACATTTCAGGTTGAGTTCAGAAGTGGCTGCAAGCGCCTGGAAGAGAACCTAAGTTGTTTATTCTCTTATTTTAATTTCGTGTTGGTATTTAAAGTTTGTATAAACAAACCTAGAGTATAACAATGTTAGACTAATGTTTTGGTTGATGGGTGTTAAATGTTATAAGGTTATGCATATTTAAGTATTGGTAGAAACTTTTATTTATTTTATCTACAGAAATAATATAAGCCTTACAAGTTATGTTTCTTTTAAATGTTGGTATTATAAATTGGGTAGAAGATTTGGAAGTGTCCACTCCATTCAATGGATTAAATGTATCCTAAAATAAGGGTACAACACAACCCATGTAAGAGATAGGTTTGAAGAACAAAAACACCATCATCTAGAGCTTACTCCACCAATCATCAATTGGAATTATCAAATGAGATTTTTGTTTACACAAAATGAATACTCCAACCTACATCAAAAAATTCAAAACAAACCTTACTCAAAAACCCCAATTTCAATTGGAAACCAATAATCAAATTGAAATCAGAATTGACGTGAAAGGCATGGAACTTGACACAGCAATCGCAACAATGATGGAGATTTTAGGGAGGAGGGGGGAGAGAGAGAGAGAGAGAGAGAGACAACAGTTAAGGATGAGAAGGCTGTAGAAATAGAGCTTTGTACCAATGAAGACAAAGTGGCACAACGGAACGCTGGCAATGGGTCTGGTAGTCCTTGGCATGCAGGCCTCCATTATATATATCTATTACAGATTGGCGCATAGGATTTACTTAACTAAAGGGTAAATTTAGCAACGTTATCATTTTAACAAAATTCCTAATAGTGTACTAATGAAAAGGAGTCTAGGTTACAAACATTTCAAAATAAGAGATGTTAATGTAATTTTAAATGTTGAGGGGTCTATGTGTAATTAACTCATGTATATAACCCACAAAAAACTTTGATGTGAGACTCAATTAGCAGTAATGTAAAGATCGTAATAGGGCATTTAAATTGTAGATCGTGAAAAAATGAATAAACTTCCCTACAAAATTCTCCCATATTTTTTTTGAAAATCTTTGCCTTTGGTGCACAAATTTGATCTTTCTCTCTCTTTCTCTATCTTATTCTCTCCCACCAAACCAACTTTTGTAAGCTAATTATTAAAGTAATGAACCACTATGCACAAGGAGAGCACATAAATAAATTTTCCTCAGAATGGTGAACTTGAGTAGAGAAAGATCTATTAATTTGCCAAAATAACAAAATGGACTATATGTTAATACTACTATAAATAAATAAACAAACAAAAAGACATGAAAATGATGAGTACTTCCCCAAATGATCGACGTTGAGATCACTAAAAGGTCTTATATTTTTGAGAAAATCCAAGCCAACATATTCTGATCCTTCCAGTGTTAGATCCAAGAATTTTTGTCAATGGAAGTGAAAAATACTCTTAGGCCAATGAGTTGGTGTCGGGCTAAGGTTCTATCAAACAATTTTACAACCAGATTAAAGAAAAAAAAGTGATTGATTCAAGTGAATCAACCTCTAGAAGCTCTTAAAACAGTATATTATTTTTCCTCCCCTTGCCATATTGCATCTACATGAATATATAACTAAAAGCCCTAATTAAGAATAGAAATACAAAATCAAAGGAAAATCAAGAGAAATCAATAGAAAGAAAATTAATTAAAATTATGAAGTGATTGGAAAACTAGCTCTAACCAAAATTGGGCTATCTAAACTAGGAAATCTTATCATTCCCCCACCCTTAAGAATGACCTTGCCCTCAAAGTTGAGAAACAACATCACAATCATCATTAGGTTTAACAATTGGTTCAATCACTAGCAACCTTTTATGTTTGCATCAATGTTCTTTATTCCACTTTTTATCGTAATGCTAGCAAAGCCCTTTTGCTATTCGATCCTTCAATTCCTATTCAGACAACCTTTTCACAAGTGTACTATGATTTTGGAGATACCATCTATATTGGCTTGCCTATAGGTGATCTGTAATAACGCAGATTGGATTTGATTTAATTTATATTTTATTATTCAATAAATTTAGTTCATTATTTAACTTTAATAATTTGAAATTTTCTTATTTAATTTTGAGTTGTATTTAAAAAGGTTAATTTTTTATTACATTTGAAAAAATTTTAAAATTTCGGGGAAAAGATATAATTTTCTTAAAACCCAAAAGGAAGGTTATGTAATTATTTAATCTTTTAGGGCTATCTTGCTATTTCTGTAGCAATTATATATATATTTACGTATTATATTCTTTTATTGTAAAAACCTTAGAGAGAGAGGAGAAACAAACAGTGACTTATATTCTTTTATTGTAAAAGCCTTAGAGAGAGAAAATAAACAAACAGTGACAGGTCCCGGCACACCAACTAATATTTAGGTAAGGGATAGTTGCTTTACTGCTTATATGTTTATATATATATATATGTATATGTATATATATATGTATATGTATAAATATAAATATGGTATTATCACTTTTTTTAGTTCAATATGATCTTGCACGGTCAAATCAGGGAACCTTACTGATGTTGTACATGAATCATAAAAGGATGAGGTGTACATGCTTTGTTTTATTTAATGCATTCATGATTGCAGTGTTTACATAAAAAAAGCAATTGGGTCATTCACAGGTTGCCTCGCCAGAAGACAAAATCTTAATATACATTTATCTATAATTGTTGTGTGTTATGTTAGGAATTTATTTGATTGTCAGAATGTGAGAATTGTTTGATTAGTGCTGTGAACATTTGATTGAAAGTTAGTTTTATGTATATACATATATATATAAGTACTATTATATGTATATTTGATATATATGTGCTAGAATACACACTAATTGATGATGAAAGTACCTCTTACATGGGTTTGTTTTGACTTATTACCTTTAATGTGATGAATAGTGTGGCCATTTGAATATCATCAAACTTTTCGTTCATTAATTGGTTAGAAATTCTGAGAGTGAACAGTGATTAAAAATTAAAGAAATTTCAAATATATATATAAAGTTTCATTTATTTATAAATTAAAGTAAAATTTAATATGTTTTGTTTGGATCGAGGGGTACTGAAAATATCAAATATACATATTCAAAGATTAAAAGTCTTGAAACTTACGCGAGAGCGGTTATCGAGTCTAATAGGTTAATAACCTATAAACGAGTAGATGCCTAAGGATGACATATTATATTCCTAAGGTTTCGACATAGGAGGTAAATACCGAAGGATAGTGTATATTGGTTGAGTCCTGTTTTACAGGTTAATCAAGCAGACATCGAAGAAATAGTGTATATTGGTTGGGTCCTATTTCTATAGGATAACCAAGCAGTAGTATCTTGAAACCAAAGTATTTTCCTTTAATGTGTTATGTGGTATTATACATGATTAAATTATAAAGAAGAGGGAATTAACAAATAAAATTTAACTTTTTATTTGGGATTACTATTTGTGTACAAATGTCTCACTTGGTAGCATGCCACGGTATTATTGCATTTATATTAATTAAGGTTCTGATCACACGTGATATTAATACTTACCTTCTTACAACTTATGATGCAGGTAATAACTTTGAATCACGTGCTGGACCTTCAGAGCATAGAAATTAAATTTTTATTTAGTTTATTTACTTACATTTAAAATTTTATATAATTATTTTGGTGGTGTGTAATAAACTTTTGTTTGTGAGGTGAAAAATAATTACTTATTTTTTTTAATTACATTGTTATTGCCGTTAATCAAAATTCCTATGCATAAAATATATATGGGAATTGTTTGTTATCTGTTATGGCTATATGAACTATTCAGCAATATTTGGTTGTGGTTTTTTACTCTCCTTTCCCTTTAAAAAAAAAAATAACATCTTATGTTTAATTTATTACAAGCCATACCTATTATGTTTTCTGCTAATGAATTCAGTTTTATTGATTAATATTGTTATGCACTTGGGACAAATAGGTTAGTCTCTGTGGTGCTGTAAGTAGGCAATTATTTGTTCCAAATACATGTGATTTTATTCAATAGCATCATTGAAGATAAGGTTAAAAATTTACTCACTGTATTCAGCCTTTAGAATTTAATGTCCAGCCATCCATATTGGTAAGCATATATTGATCTCATTTTGCGAACAAAAGCAATTTTTTTATGATGCAAGCATTCAAGTATATAATATGTTATAGTTGGGTTACCTGATAACATATATCTATTGATTTAATCAATTAATGGTGTGCCTTTTAAATTTTGAGAAAAGGCTCTTAATTTTGTTAATTTTTTTTTTCTTTCTTAGTTTTTCACTTTTCCTCTATTTGCTTTTTTGAAAAAAAAAAAATTCTTTTATGTTTAATGATTAAATTAAATAGATTAATTATTTTAGCCACTATTATTGAATCTAATATTCACATTATGAATGGTTTGGTGTTCACCACAGCGCTCCCATCCATTGTTGTGAATATTAATTTTATGATTATATTTAATTCTAATATTCGTATCATGAGTAGATTAAATATTTACCACAATGTTTTTAATATATTATTATGAATATTAGATTATTAAATTTTTTTATTCATGTCATCTATATCTTGGTTGCTCACAGGCCCAAATATGATAGTGAGTATTGAGTTATTGATATTTTATTATTATTTATTCAGTTATATAATTTGGTTATCCACAGATCCAATTATATTAATTGAATAGTTATTATGAGGGTAATAAATTATTTTAGAAAAATATTGGACATCCACAGATGTCACATTTTTTTTTTAATTTATCACCAATTAAATGTTCTTAAATATCAACAACTAATTATTCTCTTACATAATTGTTATCAGTGTGTTGTTATAAATGAGATAATATGTGAGCATATTTAATGAAATTGCAGTTACAAATTCTGTTACACTTCATTCTCAAGCTTCAAATATTCTCAAATTTGATGGTACTAATTTCTCTAAGTGGCATGAGCAAGTCTAGTTTATTTTGATGGTTCTAAACCTTGATATATGCCTTCTTGTTGATGAACCTGCTGTTACTGATAAAAGCAGTGAAAGTGAGAAGGCCACTGCTGCAAACATTAAAACATTTCTCCCTGAAACAAAAAAAAAAAATGCTAAGGAATATCTCAATAATGTTAAGGAACGTTTTCGATCAGCTGATAAATCATTTGCTGGAAAGCTTATGGCTGAACTAACCACTATACGTTTTGATGGTACCCATACCATGAATGAACATATTATTGAGATGACCAATCTAACTGCAAAATTAAAGACTTTAGGCATGACAGTGGATGAGTCTTTTCTCGTCCAATTTGTCCTAAATTCTTTACCTCCAGAATATGGACCTTTTCAGATAAAGTAAAAAACTATTAAGGACAAGTGGAATGTAATGAACTGCAAAGTATATTGGTCCAAGAAGAACGGAAAATTAAGTAATAGAATGGTCACGTTGCGCATTTAAACATGATTATAAAAAAAAATTAGAAAAGGCATTAAGCGTAGCCAATCCAAGCTAAATGATTATAATCAATCTGCTTCTAATAAGGCAAAAAAAAAAAGTGAGTGTCATTGTTGTAAAAAGAGTGGACAGTTTCAGAAAGACTGCTTGAAACATAAAGCATGGTTCGAAGAGAAGGGTAAGCCTATAGCTTTAGTATGTTTCAAATCAAACCTAATTAATGTTCCTTCTAATACCTGGCGGATTGATTCTGATTCAAGTACTCATGTTTCAAACTTGATGTAGGGATACCTTACAACTCGAATCATAAGACCAAATAAAGCTTTTCTTTTCATGGAAAATTAAGCAAAAGCCCAGTTGAAGCTATTGGAACTTTTCACTTTGTTTTGGATTATGGATTTTGCTTAGATTTAGTTGATATACTTTATCTTCCTTCTATCTCTCGCAACTTGATTTCGTTGTCAAAACTTGTTACTAGTGGTTTTTCGTTTGAATTCAATAATAACACTTTCAATTTATTTAAGAATTCTTGCATTGTTGGTTCAGG
Source organism: Pouteria glomerata (assembly GCA_035590655.1). Classification (NCBI taxonomy): domain Eukaryota; kingdom Viridiplantae; phylum Streptophyta; class Magnoliopsida; order Ericales; family Sapotaceae; genus Pouteria; species Pouteria glomerata. Next base: position 22,624,305 of record JAVXUM010000036.1, read on the forward strand.
GATTTTGGTGAATGACTTATATTAAATTAACCTTGAACCATCTTTCTCTGAATCTCTTTGTTTTCTGCATCATAATGTTGGAACTAAATATGGCTCATCTAATGAGCACTCATCTTACTTGTGACATAAAAGATTAGGGCCCATATCCAGGAAAAGAATTGAGAGATTAATAAATGAAAGAATTCTTCCAAATCTGGATTGGGCTAATTTTGATGTGTGTTTGAACTGTATTAAAGATAAACAGACCAAATATACAAAGAAATGAGCCACAAGAAGTACTCAGCTTCTAGAAATAATACATACAGATATATGTGGACCTTTTAATGTTCCATCTTTTGGTGGAAAAATATACTTCAATACCTTCATTGATGATTTTTCATGTTATTGCCACTTATATTGTTGCATGACAAATACCAATCTGTTAATGTTATTGAAATTTACATAACTAAGGTTGAAAAACAATTAGGTAGAAAGGTAAAAATCATTAGATCTGATCGTGGTGGTGAATTTTATGATAAATATGATGAAACGGTCAGTGCCTTGGACCTTTTGCTAAACCCCTTAAACGTTTAGGTATTTGCGCATAATACACAATGCTAGGTGAATCTTGGCAGAATGGTGTAGCCGAAAGGCGCAATTGTATCCTTATAGATATGGTTAGGAGTATGATGAGTAACACAATGTTACCTATGTCCTTATGGATGCATGCTCTCAAAACTGCTGTATATGTCTTAAATAGGGTTTCTAGTAAGGCAATTCTAAAGATATCTTTTGAATTATGGAAATGATGGAAACTAGTTTAAGGCATTTGTGTGTTTGTGGTTGCCCAGCAAAAGCAAGAATTTATAATTCACATGAAAAGAAACTGGATTCAAGAACAATTAGTTGTTTCTTTATCGGGTATCCAGAAAAATCAAAAAGATATAGATTTTACTGTCCTAACCATAGTATAAAAAATTGTTAATACCGAAAATACTAGATTCATTGAAAATGGTAAAGTTAATGGGAATGATAAAGTTAGGAATACAATCATTCAAAAAGTCAGGGTATGATTTTCCTTATCTTTGATTCATAGTAGTCATATTATTCCTAATGATGTTGATACAATCAGCAATAATGAACAACAAAAGAATGATTAGTAACCTAAAAATTCTCGTAATGAGACCATTATAGATGCACCACAGGAAGTAGTATTAAAAAGATCTCTTAGAAATAAGAGACCTACTATTTCAGATGATTACGTGGTGTACTTATAAGAATCTGAGTATAATGTTAGGGATATTAATGGTTACATATTTAGAAGCCATTAATAGTAATGATTCTATTAAATGGATTAATGCCATGAATGATGAGATAAAATTTATGGAATTTAATAAAGTATGGGAGTTATTCGAATTACCTAAAGGACATAAAAGATTCGGGTGTAAATGAGTTTTAAAACCAAACGCAATTCCAATGGCAATATCGAATAACATAAAGCTAGACTGGTGACCAAACATTTTAATCAACGTGAAGGCATTGATTATAATGAGACCTTCTCTCCTGTATCAAAGAAAGACTCTTTAAGAATCATTTTAGCATTGGTAGCTCATTTTGATCTAAGAGTTGCACCAAATGGATATAAAGACGACTTTCTTAAATGGGAGTTTAGAAAAAGAAGTCTATATGGCACAACCAGAAGTATTCATAAAAGAAAAAAAATGAAAACATGGTCTGTTTATTAAAGAAGTTAATATATGGACTTAAACAAGCTTCCCGACAATGGTATCTTAAGTTTCATGATACTATTACGTCATTTGGGTTTAAGGAAAACACCGTTGATCAGTGTATATACCTGAAGACCAGTGGGAGAAAATTTCTGTTTTTAGTACTATATGTTGATGACTTACTTATAGCTAGCAGTGATTCTGGTCTGCTATAAGAAACTAAAAAATTTCTTTCAAAAAAACTTGAAAATGAAGAATTTGGGAGAGGCATCATTTGTGATAGGAATAGAAATATTCCGAGATAGATCACATGGAATGTTGGAATTGTCTCAGAAAGCTTACATTAAAAAGGTTTTGAAAAGATTTAATATGCAGAATTTTGGTTCCACTTTTGTTCCAATTCAAAAGAGAGATAAGTTCAACTTAAGTCAATGTTCCCAAAATGAATTGGAACGTAAAAGTATTAAAGATATTCCTTATGCTTTTATTGTAGGGAGTTTGATGTATGCACAGGTTTGCACTAGATCAGATATTAGTTTTACTATTAGGATGTTATGTAGGTATCAAAGTAATTCAAGAATTGATCATTGGAAAGCTACAAAGAAAGTTTTAAAATACTTACAAATGACAAAAGATTACATACTCATATTGAGGAGGGCTGATCACCTTGAGGTGGTTGGTTATTCAGACTTGGATTTTGGAGGTTGTGTTAATAGCAGGAAAAGCACTTTTCGTTATGTTTTCATCCTCGCAGGAGGGGCCATTTCATAGAAAAGTGCTAAGTAAAGTATTATTGCATCATCCACCATTGAAGCCGAGCTCATTGCCTGCTTTGAGGCTACAAATCATGAATTATCGTTGCAAAATTTTATTTCAGAATTAGGAATTATGGATTCTATTTCTAAGCCCCTGAAGATTTACTGTGATAATGTCGCAATAGTTTTCTTTTCAAAAAATGATAGGTATACTAAAGCAACAAAGCATATTGAGTTGAAATACCCATCTGTTAAAGAAGAAGTTCAAAAACAACTAAGTGTCAATTGAACACATTAGTATAAGTGTTAAGATAGCAGATCCACTTACGAAAGGGCTATCTCCAAAGACATTTATGCAGCATGCTAAAAAGATAAGTCTCGAGAGTAACAAAATAAATTAATTTGTTTGTAGATTGCTTAGTGCTTGTTTACTTGACATTACATTTTGATATCTATTAAAGACTTTCTAAATTAATTAAGTTCTGTCTTCCAATATTTGTTTACATGCATGTGAATTGTTTAATGTGACAGAAATAGTCTTTTGAAAGGACATTATTGAACCATTAACGATAACTCACCTTATAGGTCTTGTTAAATAAATCATTGATGGTGTAGTACATGGAAGGAACCATGCTCCTTAATTAGTGTTGAACCGCCATAAATCTCATTAATGTTTTATTTAATTAAGGTAAGCCATTGAGATGATTTTCTAATGTTATTGTGTGCTTTATGTTTCCTATATCAAATTATGACTGTGGGATTATTATACGGACCAAGTGGAAGACTGTTGGAATTTAACAATATTTTAATTCCCATAATTAGTGTCCTAATTAAAATGGTCCATATAAGAATCCAAATTTGATGAGAATTTATTTAGAAAGTCAATATTGGTAAAAGATTATGAATTAATTTCCTAACCATATCCTACTTTAATGGACGGTAGAGATTAAATGAGTAATTAAGAAATTAGGTCCTCCCTCTCCCTATAAATAGTGAATGAATTCTATCAATTCATTACACATTAAAATTACAACACATTAGGGTTTATAGGGCAAGAAGAAGAAACTCTAGTTTCTAAAAGTGTTTTATTTTGTTGAATGAGAAGATTCAAAAGTAATAATTTTGAGGTAGCTTCCACATTCAAATTTGTATAGTAATGGCTCAAGGTCTGTGTTCTCGACTATATCATGTAAGAAAGCATAATATCTGAATATCATGAAAATTAAGGTCTTGTCACGCCCCTAACATAAATTGTACGGGACGGACTGTATGGGAAAATAGGGACAATAAAAACAAAATAAAACATGTGCCAAGGTCTAGTCATAATATAATATCATACATTAGAGCACTACATTCGTCCTAAATCTCCATATAAATAAATATACAACACACGTTATCAATATCAATGGGACCCACAACCCGGGTCGCACAAATAAATACAATAGTCTCATTAATGTAAAATAATGTTTAGGCTCAACCAGCAGTCAACTCAACTCGGGATGGTCACTACCCTGCCTCCCTGTATTACCTGCAATAATGATGGGGTGAGCTAACTAGCCCAGTAGGTAGGACAGTGCCAGTGTGTACCAGTGTACATATATAACACAACATATATACATACATATATAGCACAACATATATACATACACAACATCAATATAAATATGCATCTCTCATGTAATGTATGAAATGCAATGCCATGGTCATGTATCCTATTTCTCTATCTACCTCCAAACTTATTCTGGGACGGGTGATACTTAGCAAGGCCGATGAGCCAAGACACGCGCGGCCACCAAACACACCATTTCAGCGCTTACGGCAAATGCATATACATATATATATATCTCATAGTCCTATGGGGAACCGTGTTACACCCTTACAGGTGTAAAGACTCAAGGGCTCCATGTTACATCCCCTGACCCTTCTGCTTGAGAACCGTGTTACACCTCTAATCAGGCATCCACCTATCTCAGGTAGGCATCTGCTATCTTATAGCAGGCAACCGGCTGCAGTCCGAGAAAATATCACATTCATAACCCCATATTAACGTCCCAACTCCACATGACTAAACTTTAGCCACGTTTATAAACTTTGGGGATCATCCGATGTTATCACAATCTATCATCTCAATCTTAATAAATGTATATCACAATCGTGCCTCGGCACGTCTCAATCTATGGCAGTCTCGGTCAATCCAATTATCAATTCCACCAGATGAAACCATCCCAATGCTCATGATATGCTCAATCATGGAATTAAACATTAACTCAATATAAAATCCATTCATAATCATCACATGCATGATTTGGAATCCATATAATATTTATAAAATGTATATAAACACATTCGGGGATCAAAATAAGCATCAGGGAGCAAAAAAAAGTAAAACGGCCCAAAATGGGCCTCTGCCGTCCGGACACCTTGGGGCCCCGTCCGGACGCCTTGGGGCCCCGTCCGGACGCCAGAACCCCTCCAGCTCACGGTGGTCCGAACACCCCCACGGGTGGTCCGGACACCAGCACACCCAAACCCAACTCTCTGGTTTTCCTTTTCATTTTCTTCCATATTCACTCAATCCAACCTCATTTCCAGTAACTTTTTATATAGAATTGTTCATAAATCTATATCTTACGTTTCTACAACTTTAATTTAGAAAATAACTCAAAAACGAACATTAATTTCATATATATATGCTTGTATAAACACCCGTAACATATATATATACATATACGCAAATTTGTATAAACTTCAACCAAATCATGCAATATATATATCAAAATGATCACTATAACGTCTAGAGTACAGATCTAAGTCCCACCTATCTCGAATCTGAAGAGAAATGAAGAAAATGAAGAAAATAGGTTTGGTTTCCAAACTTTAAACTTCGATTTCTCTTTCCTCGCTTCGAATCTCAAGAAACCGACCGCACCACGACGATCACCGCGTCGAGATCTACCCGATCGACTATTTGTTTGCTCCGAATCATTCTCTCTCCTCTCTCTCTCTTTTCCTCCTCTCTCTCTCTTTTCTCTCTTTTCCTCCTCTCTCTCTCTTTTCCTCCTCTCTCTCTCTTCTCTGGGTTTGCAGGAAAACAAAACGAAAAAGGAAAAGAAACGGGAAAAGAAGGAAAGAAAAGAAGAAAGGAAAAAGAAA